>SJXQ01003083.1:38121-115534 GCA_006408695.1 Aepyceros melampus | reverse complement strand
AATTGATGCTTTTGAACTGTGGTGTTGGAGAAGACTCTTGAGAGTCCCTTGGACTGCAAGGAAATCCAACCAGTCCATTCTGAAGGAGATCAGCCCTGGGATTTCTTTGGAAGGACTGATGCTAAAGCTGAAGCTCCAGTACTTTGGCCACCTCATGTGAAGAGTTGACTCATTGGAAAAGACCCTGATGCTGAGAGGGATTGGGGACAGGAGGAGAAGGGGACAACAGAGGATGAGATGGCTGGATGGCATCACTGACTCAATGGACGCGAGTCTGAGGGAACTTCGGGAGCTGGTGATGGACAGGGAGGCCTGGCGTGCTTCGATTCATGGGGTCGCAAAGAGTCGGACACGACTGAGTAACTGAAATGAACTGAACTGCCTTTTGTGAAAAATTCCTAGTTTACACTGCTCTGTTGAGCTGGTCAATATAATTCAAGGAGGACTTACCTGCTAGTATAGTGGATAAGAATCTGCCTGCCAATGCAGGGAACAGGGGTTTGATCCCTGGTCCAGGAAGATTCCACATGCCACAGAGCAACTAATCCCATGTGCCACAACTACTGGAGCCTGAGAGCCATAACTGTGAAGCCCATGTGCTGCAACTACGGAAGGCCACATGCCCAGAGCCCGTGTTCTGCAGCAAGAGAAGCTGCCGAGTGAGAAGCCCATGCACCACAATGAAGAGTAGCCCCTGCACAGCAGCAAAGACTCGGTGCAGCCAATAAATAAATAAATTCTTTAGAAGAATAATCCAAGGACAGTGTTAATGTGAATTTTGGAATTTATTGAAAGTGGCTTGAGGACTCATAAAATACTTTGTATATATTTACAATTAGATATTTTTAACACATTGAGTAACAGCAACAATAAAGCCCCAAACAACAGAAGAAAAAATCACAGAAAGAAAAAAGATACTTCATATTACTTCATATTACAAGTAACTTTATATTACTGCAAATTTAGCAAGTATTTTTAAGGGAATTTTTATAGCTTAGTTAATTAAATTTTGTAGAAATTTTCAACTGCATTTGTAAATTTAATGTACTATTTTCTATTTTCTTTCCTAGTAAGTTGTCAAACAAAGCTTCTCATATATGTAAGTAATCACAAATCAAATAAATGGCTCTTAAAAGTATGGTGATTATAATGTTCTCCTCCATGATGTTACAAACAGTAAAATTCTCTTATAACTTTCAACTTAAAGGAACAATTCTCTTAGATAAATTTTCCCTCAAGCATCTAGTGGCTTGGCTTATTTAACTGGTCTTCCAGAAGGTCTGACCAAGGAACTAGATGGTTGTGCTGTGGTTTCTCTTAATCCAGAGCATTATCGAGCTGGGCTGGTCGGGTCCCATGCTGCCGCTTATCATGCTTGCCCCATGTTTACCCAAAGAATCTTTCTATTAGAGGTTTGGTGCTCGGACACACTTGGTTATGATGCTTGTTTCTCTTAACAGTTCCCTGGTTCCCCTGCATTGAGTCCATCTGGCAAGTCGGTTGCTGGTTGTATTCCACTAGGTACTCTTATAAATTCAGACACAAGGTTTATGCTCTTGATGAATTTGGTTGTTCTATGGATTCTGTTCTTTATGATATAAAACAAAAATGACAGCTTATATAGATTATTAAATGAAGAGAAAAATTAGAACAATGAAACAACACACATGAGTCATCACTTCCAGATTATCAGATTAAACCCATGGAATATTAGAAAAAAGGTGCTGTCTTCAAGAAAATATGCCAGTTATTTGTAATATTTGAAGCTGTTTCCTAAGATTATAATGAAAACATTTTCTTAATTAGGAAATGTTTAGAGAATTAGGTGCTAAACACATATTAAAACTCAAATAAATACTGATTTTTTTTCTCATTACCCCCAATTCAAAATCATTTACTTATTACACATTTAAAAAATTGAAACCTCATAGCTAAGTTATTAGGCATTCAGTATCCATATTATCTTTTTACATATAAATATTTCAAACACAAAATATTTAAAGATCATTTTTCAACATAGTAGAGAAATATTAATAATATGTTTTTGAACTTTACCGCATCAATTCTTACTTCTTTTTTTACTGGAATAAAGCCCTTTAAAGAAACAATGTAACATTTTGATATAATTTGGAGTGACTAAATATTAGGAATTTGATTAATTGCCATCACAGAAACCTAAGTGGTGATGGTTAGAAATGTTAGAAATTTGTTTTTCTTTCATCTAAAAGCAAAAATTGAGTCTTTTCAAAGAGGTTCAAAAAATTTAATTGAATCATGCAGAGTCCCTACCACTTCAAGTTCTACCCTTCACTCATGATATTATCTTCCTCCTGTTGAATTTGACATTAAATTTTTTTCAATGTTTTGGGTTCCTTCTGGCTTTCTTTTCTGTCATGTTTAGCACATAGATTCCACCCTAACAGTTGTCTCAAGGTTGTAGCAACAATGTTCCCATTTGAAGTAGGCAGAAAGAAGAACAGAAAGCCTTCCCTTCCCGGCTGAGTCAGCCTCATCCTCTCTGAGTTTTCCCAGAAGCACCACCCAACAACTTCTGCCTGCATACCATTGCCCAAAATGCAGTCATATGACTACCTTTATCTGCAAAGGGAGTGGATGCAGAATCTGGATGATCATGTGCTCACATTATTGCCTCTTGTTGTTACTCAATAGGGAGAGAGTGACTGGTGAGCATCCTGCAGTCTCTGCCACATCCTGTCAATCGCCTTGGCTTTATGGTGCAGGTGAACTGATACTGCATATGGAACAAAGATTTTGTTTGAGATGTGAGATCTTGAGCTGCAGACCTCTAGGTTAAGTTTTCTCAAAACCATGAAGAATAAATCAAACCTTGTTTTGCACACTCCATGCCAATAAATATTTCAAATCTATGCCCTATAAATGGGATAGTCTTGTAGCTCACTGTCCTTGAATTTATCTCAACAAAATTTCAAGTCTAATTTGAGCTTATGCTCACCCCTCAGCCACTGGTTCCCCATCAGATCTCTTTGCCATTAGATTGGATTCAACTAATTTCATTCCAAGTTCTCTTCATATTTTTAATTGGCAGGAATACAATTTTAATTGATATTTGCATAGCACAGGAATATAATCAGCATATCTTACATGTCAGCTTCTGGACCTAAAGCCATAGTTACTAGGGTCTTTCTAAGGAAAAGAGGAAACTTGAAGACACACAAAGGTAAGATAGAGAAAAAGCTCAAGAAGGTAGGATGAAGGGCAAGAGAAGTAAGGAGATTGGAAAAGGCAGTTGGGAAAGAGATCAGGAAACTGGAGATCTAGGAAAAATAAAAAAATTTGGAGGTAGGCAGATGCTGTGATTAATGCACTTTGTGGAGAGACATCTCTAAAGGGGAACTTTGGAAAGTTTTACTGTGTGCTGTATGTTACAATATCCGTCATGCCTTATCACTCCCAACTCTTGCCACCTCCTTAAGAGACTGTCTATAAAAGTCTGTATTATTGCTTAATAGTTTGGAGGGTTAAATTTCTCTATTTTTTGAAAGTGCCAAATTGCCAAAATGGATTTTGAGAGATAATAGAGACCCAGTTTATTGGGGTTCACTAGTGTCTTGACTTATATGTAATACCCAACATCTGTTCTAGGAGTTTAGTGAGGACACAGTAATGGGGTAGATTCCATAAATCTCCAGATAATTGTGGGAAATCTAACACTCATGGCTGATTCATGGCCAGACATATAGGCGTTAGTAATATGATAGAAATTCTCTATTTTACCAAAACATGGAAGTGGATTAAAGATGACTGGGTAGACGTCAAGAAATAAAAAATCCCTGTCAACAAACACTTATTGAACATGTATTTTATTTGAGATGTTATTCTATACACAGAACAAGAATGAACAAGATAGAGAGCGTTTCTTCTCCTAAAGAGCCTGAGGCAGAACCCCAAGTCTCCTGCCAGGGCTGTGCTTAAGACAAGGAAGTAAGGACATGGAATGTTGCTCTCAGACTTAGAGAAGTATAGAAGCCTTAAGAGATGCCAACGAGGAGAGGGATGATCTTGCCTGCAGGCCAGAGGCATGACCAGAGGTCTGCACGGATAGAAAGTTCTGAGGACCAGATATCCAACATGCGCCTTTCTGCAGTGTGTCCCCCACACAGCTGATCCTGAAATTACTCTCAGAGATAGGTGGAAAGGGGAAATATTGGATTGAGTGAGAAAATTCTGATACATCTGAAATTAATCTGAGTTGCAAAATTAAGTGTTTATTTGGCTGGTAATAGGCAGAATGGAGATTAGGGATAGAAATTAAATTATAAAAAAATATGAGAAAACTACTATTTCTGTACATTTTAGTTTGTGGCTTATTATTATTTTATTCCATACATCCAGTTACAATCTAATTGAACAGATTAGAAATCACTTTGGTGTCAGTATGTTTCAAGTATTGTCACCCTGCTTATTTAACTTATATGCAGAGTACATCATGAGAAATGCTGGGCTGGAAGAAGCACAAGCTGGAATCAAGATTGCTGGGAGAAATATCAATAACCTCAGATATGCAGATGACACCACCCTTATGGCAGAAAGTGAAGAGGAACTAAAAAGCCTCTTGATGAAAGTGAAAGTGGAGAGTGAAAAAGTTGGCTTAAAGCTCAACATTCAGAAAACGAAGATCATGGCATCTGGTCCCATTACTTCCTGGCAAATAGATGGGGAAACAGTGGAAACAGTGTCAGACTATTTTTTTGGGCTCCCAAATCACTGCAGATGGTGATTGCAGCCATGAAATTAAAAGATGCTTACTCCTTGGAAGGAAAGTTATGACCAACCTAGATAGCATATTAAAAAGCAGAGACATTACTTTGCAGACTAAGGTCCGTCTAGTCAAGGCTATGGCTTTTCCAGTGGTCACGTATGGATGTGAGAGTTGGACTGTGAAGAAAGCTGAATGCCGAAGAATTGATGCTTTTGAACTGTGGTGTTGGAGAAGACTCTTGAGAGTCACTTGGACTGCAAGGAGATCTAACCAGTCCATTCTGAAGGAGATCAGTCTTGGGTGTTCTTTGGAAGGAAGGATGCTAAAGTTGAAACTCCAGTACTTTAGCCACCTCATGCGAAGAGTTGACTCAATGGAAAAGATTCTGATGCTGGGAGGGACTGGGGGCAGGAGGAAAAGGGGACGACAGAGAAGGAGATGACTGGATGGCATCACCGACTCGATGGATGTGAGTTTGAGTGAACTCTGGGAGTTGGTGATGGACAGGGAGGCCGGCGTGCTGCAGTTCATGGGATCACAAAGAGTCAGACATGACTGAACGACTGAACTGAACTGAACTGAAGATTAGCATTTGGACTGGCATCAAAATATATTCTAAAAGATATTAATAACCAGGATCATTAGAAAGATTTCCACATGATTTTGAATTAAGTAAGTCTAGTATTAAACTCAGTTTATGTTGCTGACAATTTAAGGCTTGCTGCAGATGTAAGAATGGAGTTTTAGTTATTTAGTGAGATTCACGTAAGCTCTAGTAATAGAGTGAGGATTACATTTGTGGGAGTTTTAGAGATAGAATTATAACCAAGTGTAGTGTAGGAAATGTCAATTATATCCTTGCTTTAAGACTGATATCTTGAGATTTCAGTATATATGAGATGATGGGATGGTATCACCAACTCGATAGACGTGAGTTTGAGTAAGCTCCAGGAGTTGGTGATGGACAGTGAAGCCTGGCGTGCTGCAGTCCATGGGGTTGCAAAGAGTCAGACACAACCGAGCGACTGAGCTGAACTGTACTAAGTATATATGAAACACTTGCCTCCAATTTAAGGGTAGGAATGATAAGTGAGTGCCACGTTTGTGCTCCATCAGGGTTTGAATCAAGAGAAAAAGAGTCTAAGACTTTCCTGGTGGCACAATGGATAATTCACCTGCCAATGCAGGTGATACGGGTTCAGTTCCTGGCTCAGGAAGAGTCCACATGCCTTGGAACAGCTAAATCCATGTGCTGCAACTACTCAGGCCTGCACACTCTAGGGCCTGTGAGCCACAACTAATGAGCCGCTATGGCGGAACAACTGAAGTCCACAGACCTAGAGCCTGTGCTCTGCAATAAGAGAAGCCAGCACAGTGAGAAGCCCATGCGCTGTAACTAGAGAGTAGCCCCCTGCTTGCTGCAACTAGAGGAAGACTGCATGCAGCAATGAAGACCCAACACAGCCAAAACTAAGAAAATAAGTAAAAATAAATATAGCAGTGTGTATACAAAAAAAAGTTAAAAAGCACAGATGCGATGTTTACTTTATTGTCTTCTTGAGGATGTTAAAAGGCAGGATGTCACATAATTAAATACCCAATAAGTTGTATCAAGTCGAGAGAGCAACTCAAGTTGCCTACTATGGGTTCAGGCTTAGAAGATCAGGAAATGGACTGATAAAAGATGGAAAAAGAAACAGGTCATGGGATAAAGGACCTCAGTGAGAAAGAGCTGGAGGAGAGGAAGGAGTTTCAGGAACTGGAAACTGTGTCAGAGGTTTGGGTGCTGGCATTTAATATTTTAGAGGAGAGGCAGTTCTGAGGAGTGGCAAGGCTCACGGCATAAGACTGGAAGAGAGAAAAGGGGGAAGTTTCAGAGATGAAGAGTTTAGGGAACTGAGGTGAGGTTATCAGTAACAGGCTTATCCAGATGGGGGAGAAGGGTTGAGATTCAGGGGGTGGGGAAGCCAAACCTGGGCAGAGATAGACAGTTGTCTGGAGAATATTGATATCTGACACATATCAGAGGCTGTAAAGTACTCTTTGGAGGTACTCCATTGAGGGATGAGCTTCAGTTAACGTTTGTTTGGCATCAAAGAGGACATTCTTGCTCTTGCCTCAGCCTCTTTGAGTAGATCCCAAAGTTCCAGTCTACAGGGGCTCACCCTGGCCCACACTTGGGATGAGATGATGTTATTTTTCCCTATTAACTTTTTTTACTTACATTATTTTATTGCTTTTCTGCCAGTAACCTAAAGGGGATGAGAGTCTCACAGTCTCCATAGCACTCTTCCTTTCACCAGAATGTCTATGGACTGTTACTAAGCTGTGGACTTTATGAAAGTAGAGAACCATCTGGATTGCTCACCATTACATTCTCAGCGTTTGGTGTGCAACTGGTTGTTGTATCAGTAGTTAAATGAGTGAACGGACGATTGTATTGGCTGCCAAAACCCATCACTGAGCCTTTAGACTCACCAAAAATTCCATCTTTTGACTCTACTCCTTGTTCACGTTGCCTTGTATGGGCTGAAGGATAGTGGCTGTAGGATTTCCAAAGGGGTAACTAGCAGAAAATACATGCTCTGTCAATCTGTGCTTTGCACAGTCAAAGGGAGACCTAAAGAGCTAATAGGATAGCAGATCATTCAGGAGAATCATAGGCATAGTTATGGAACACAAGGATGCCTAATTTCATAGTGCTTCCCTTTACTGCACTTTGTAGATGCCGCACTTGTTACAGATTGCAGGTCTGTGGAAACCCTGAGTGGAGCAAGACTATCCACATCATTTTTCCAACAGCATTTGCTCACTTCATGTCTTTGTGTCACATTTCGGTAATTCTCATAATATTTAAAGATTTTCAACTGTTAGTATATTTGTTATGATCTGTGATCAGTGATTTTTGATGTTACTATTAAAGTTGTTTTAGGGTTCCCATATAAGACTGTGAACAGTCAATGAATGTTTTATGTGTTCTGACTGCTCCACTGACCAATGTTCCCCCCATCTCTTTTCCTCTTTTTGGGCCTCTTTATTCCTTGAGACACACAACATTGAAATTAGGTCAATTAATAACCTTATAGTGCTGTCAATTGTTCAAGTGAAAGGAAGAGTCTTATATCTCTCAGTTTAATCTTAATCTTTAGTCTTATAGCTCTCAGAAATGAGGAAGGTATGTCTAAAGCCAAGGAAAGCATGTCTAAAGTGAAGAAAGGCTGAAAACTAGGCCTTTTGTGCAGAAATTAGCAGGGTTGTGAATGCAGAAGAAAGCTTCTTAAAGAAAAAAGTGTTATCCAGTGAACACACAAATGATAAGAAAGTGAAACATATTCTCCATATTACTGCTGATACAGAGTTTAGGTGGTCTGGCAGAACATCGAACCAGCTACGATTTTCCCTTAACCCAAAGCCTAATCCAGAGCAAGGCCCTAACTGTATTTAATTCTATAAGGCTGAAGAGAGGTGAGAATGCTGCAGACACTGTCTGAAAGCTGGCAGAAGTTGGTTCATTAGGTTTAAGGAAAGAAACCATCTCAGTAACATAAAGTATACAGTAAAGTAGCAAATGTTATTGTAGAACTGCAGCAAGTTATCCATAAGATCTAGCTAAAATAATTAATGAAGGTAGCTACATCAAACAACAGATTTTTTTAAATGTAAAAAAAATTACCATATTAAAAAAATTGAAGTTTAGTTGATTTACAGTGTTGTGGGGATATAGGTTTTTGTTGTTTGTCTGTTTTATGTATAGCAGTGTGTATCTGTTAATCCCCAAATCCTAATTTATCCCTTCCTCTGCCCCACTATTCCCTTTGGTAACCATAGTTTGTTTTCTGTGAGCTTATGTCTGTTTTGTAAATAAGTTTATTTGTAGGTTATTTTTTTAGGTTCCAAACATCATAATATATGATATCAATCATATATTTGTCTTTTTCTGTCCGAATTACTTCACTTAGTATGCTAATCTCTAGATCCATCCATGTTTCTGCAAATAGCATTATTTCATTATTTTTCTGGTTGAGAAATATTCCATTATGTGTATATATATATTTATATATGTGTATATATATACATATATATAGAGAGACAGACAGACAGACAGAGACAGAGAGACACAGAGAGAAAAGACATATATACCATATCTTCTTTATCTTTTCATCTGCTGATGGACATTTAGGTTGCTTCCATGTTTTAGCTCTTGTAAATAGTGCTGCTATGAACTTTGAGGTGCAGATTTCTTTTCAAATTAGTTTTATCCAGATACATGCCCAGAGTGGGACTCATATAGTCTTGAGGTTAGTTGCGTACAACTCTTTGTGACTCCCTGGACTGTAGCCCAGCAGGCTTCTCTGTTCATGGGATTTCCCAGGTAAGAACACTGGGATGAGTTGCCACTTCCTTCCCCAGGGGATCTTCCTGACTCAGGGATCGAACCCAAATCTCCTGCTTGGCAGGCAGGAGATTCTTTACCACTGAGCCACCAGGGAAGCTCCTTCTCCCTCCTTTTTGAGCACAGTTAGTGGATCATTTGGTAACTTTATTTTTAGTCAAACAACAGATTTTTGATGTAGATGAAACAGCCTTATATTAAAAGAAGATGCCATCAAAGAATTTCTTAACTAGAGAGGAGAAGTCAATGCCTGGCTTCAGAATGTCAAAGAACAGGCTGATTCTTTTGTTAGAGGCTAATGTAGCAGATGATTTTAAGTTGAAACCAATGCTCATTTACCATTCCAAAATCCTAGGGCCTTTAAGAATTGTGATGAATCGATTCTTCCTATGTTCTGTAAATAAAACAACAAAACCTGAATGACAGCATATCTGTTTACAGCATGGTTTACTGACTATTTTAAATCCACTGTTGAGACTTATTGTTCAGAAAAAAAACAGTCATTTCCAAACATTATTGCATATTGGCAATACCCCTGGTCAATCAAGAGCTCTCATGGAAATGTACATTAAGATTAACATTGTTTTCATGCCTGCTAATACAACATCCAATCTGCAACCCATGGATTTAGAAGTAATTTTTACTTTCAAGTCTTATTCTTTAAGAAATACATTTTGTCAGGCTGAGGGCCCTTGTGCATGCTAAGGGACAGACAGGGCACCTGGGCTGTGGCCTCCCTCAGGACATGACAAGTCTTTTCTTCTTTTTAATATAAATTTATTTATTTTAATTGGAGGCTAATTACTTTACAGTATTGTATTGCTTTTGCCATACATCAACACGAATCCTCCACAGGTGTACATGTGTTCCCCATCCTGAACCCCCCTCCCATGTCCCTCCCCATCCCATCCCTCTGGGTCATCCCAGTGTACCAGCCCCGAGCATCCTGTATCCTGCATTGAACCTGGACTGGCAATTCATTTCATATATGATATTATACATGTTTCAATGCCATTCTCCCAGATCATCCCACCTTCTCCCTCTCCCACAGAGTCCAAAAGGGTGTCTCTTTTGCTGTCTTGCATACAGGGTTATCATTACCATCTCTCTAAATTCCACATATATGCATTAGTATACTGTCTTAATGGCCTCTCACTCCCCAGGTACCTGAAGTGAGAAATCCAAGAGAGAGGAGAATGGATGATGGCAGCCGAAAGAGTAGAGTGCACAGGGAGGAAGCCCTGTAAACTTGACTCTCCTGTGTGCATCCTTCCTGGCTGTCCATGTCCTGCCGGTAGAAGACTGGCCCTGGCTGTCCTTATGTCCTTGATATGCTGTCTGCCCAGGGTACTTGGACCTGCTTTTCTGGACTTTCCTGGAATTGTACTTAAAACGGGAATCACAGTGCAGAGGCCAAGAAGGTGTGCTCTGGAGGCAAGTGGACTTTGTTACAATTCCAACTCAGTCACTTACTTAAAAGCCATGTGATTCTGATCAAGATATTTTGGCCTTTGGGAAATAGTTGTTTTTTCTTCTTTCACTGAAGTATAGTTGCTGTACCATATAAGTTGCTGCTGCTGCTGCTAAGTCGCTTCAGTCGTGTCCGACTCTGTGCGACCACATAGACGGCAGCCACCAGGCTCCCCTGTCCCTGGGATTCTCCAGGCAAGGACACTGGAGTGGGTTTCCATTTCCTTCTCCAAGGCATGAAAGTGAAAAGTCAAAGTGAAGTCACTCAGTCATGTCTGACTCTTTGCGACCCCATGAATCACAGCACACCAGGCCTCCCTGTCCATCACCAGCTCCTGGAGTTCACTCATACTCACGTCCATCAAGTCAGTGATGCCATCCAGCCATCTCATCCTCTATTGTCCCCTTCTCGGACATGACTGAGTGAATGAACTGAACTGAACTGAAATGATTGACAAACATTTGGGTTGTTTCTAGTTTTTGGCTATTATGAATAGGTCATTAAAAACATTCTTGTATAAGTCTTTTTGAGGACTTTTTTTTTTTTAATGGGATATAGGATAAATATCTAGGATATAAATTTTGGATCACCAGGTAGATGTGTTTTTAAATTTAGAAACTGCTGAACAGTCCTTTGAAGTGATTACACCAGTTTATACTATCACTAGCAATGTATGCAAGTTCCAGTTGCTTCACATCCTTACCACCATTTAATATTATCAGTTTTTAAAAACTATGAGCATTCTGATAAGCATCTCATTACCTGCTTTACTGTGGTCTTAGTTTACTAGATGATTAATGAATAGTCTTAATCATATTTTCATGTCTATATTGATCATTTGTATATTTTCTTTTGTCAAAGCATGCTCAAAGATTTTGCTCACTTTTAATTGGATTGCTCATTTTTATTTTTTTGTAAAAATCTTCATGAGTCTAGGTACATTTTCCCCCTATTCTGCCCTCTCTAGTTTTTCTTAATTGTGTCTTTTTGCAAACAAAAAATTAACTGTGACAAGGTCTAATTTATCAGTAAGCAGAGCATTTTGTGTCCTAAGAAGTCTCTTAGCAGATCTTAGATCATGAAGATATTTTCCCGAGTTTTCATTCAGAAGTTGGACAGACTGTACTTTCTGTTTAGGAATGTGACATACCTCAAGTTTTTATTTCTTTATGAAGAATAGGCATCTTAACAGTGTTAAGCCTATACTTCTACTTTCTAATTCTATTTACTTAGTCTTTAATTTCTTTTAGCAATACTCTGTAGCTTTCAGTATAGAGGTATTGTATGTATGATATATGTATTTCATTAGATCATTTACTAGGTACTTAATGTATTTTGATGATATTGTAAATGGTGGTGTTAATTTTTTTTTTTTCCTTTTTGTTGTGCTGAGCCACTTTTGGAATCTTAGTTCCACAATCAGGCATTGTACCTGGACCCACAGTGGTGAAAGTGCTGAGTTCTAACCACTGGACCTAACCACTCCATGAAGTTTTATTTTCTGTTTTTTGGTTTCCAGTATATTGAAGAGCAACTGACTTTGTATTTTGACCTTGAATCCCCAGTATTGCTAAATTGTTAGTTCTAATAGATTTGTAGGGTTACTATGGATACAATCATGTTATAAAAAATAACAAAAGTTTTACTGATTTATTTTTTTAAATCTGCATGCCTTTTATCATTTTTGTCATATTGCAGAAAGGCTAAGACAATGGTACAATGTAGAATATAAGTGAGGGTAGACTGTTAGAACAGCCTTCTGTACTTCTTCAAAGTTATTGTTTATCGGCTTAAGGAACTTTTCTTTCATTTCTAGTTTACTGAGAATTTATTGTATATTTTGAATCAGGTATTCAGATTAAATGGAGCTATTGAGAGGGTTCCACTCTCTGGGTCTTAGTCTGTTAGAGTTTGTGGGAATAAAGTTTCTAGAGTTTGTGGGAATAAAGAGTACTTGAATTATGTTTCCTGAACCCCATATGGGTCATTCATGTGAGAGATTTGACTGGAGAAGAGAAGTGAACAGACCTTGGCAGAGAGAAGCTTCAAGAACTTTGCTGTTTGTATTAGTTGTCATTTTTTTTTTTAAATGAGAAAACTAAGGTCCAAAGAGATCCTCTAACTTGTTCAAGATCATACGTGTTAACATAATAGCTGTTAATACTTGATACGGCTTTAGAAAAAGCAGCGTAAAGGCAAGATTTTAATGCACAGAGAAAAGTCGAAAGTGGGCATTTGTGGTCTCTACCTGACAAATCTACACAAAAGTGCACCCTGACCCAGAACTTTCCCTCCATGTTAGGATCGTTACTTCGGGCCAGTTCATGCAAATCTGGGGACGACCC
Source organism: Aepyceros melampus (assembly GCA_006408695.1). Classification (NCBI taxonomy): domain Eukaryota; kingdom Metazoa; phylum Chordata; class Mammalia; order Artiodactyla; family Bovidae; genus Aepyceros; species Aepyceros melampus. The sequence continues at coordinate 102,584 of SJXQ01003083.1, read as the reverse complement.
ACCTCAGTTATGTGCTGTGACAGGGTGTGTGGAACAGGTACCACAGTGTGCTAGAAGAAATCAGGATCCAGTGTTCTCCTGGCAACTCTGCCATTGCTGCGTTGTCTGACCCCTGCCACTGTTATCTCACATCTATGGCTTTCAGTTTCCATTTGAAGAGAAGGGGCTTGAATTAGACCAGGAAGGAGACCTTAACGGATGGTTTATTTATAGGCTAAAAGCCACCATATGGTCCCCCTCAAAGAAGTAAAACAATAATGTATAAGCCACGGAAGAACTCTCTGACTCAAAAATCTCTTCTATTATTCCCTTTCTTTGCCTATTTCCAAAATGTCAACAGTGCTTTCTTACCTACAAGGCTAAACTTGGTCATTTTTTGTACAGTAGGATAAAACCTTTGGACCTCTTGGTTTCTAAGTTTCCTTCCAGCCCCAATATTCAGATGATCTCTTTGGTCCTTAGGTTTGAAATTCTTTCATCTAATTAAGGTCTGTTAGTCACTACACCAAGTTTGCTTATCAAAGGGTAATAAAATGACCCATATGAGTTAATTCATATAGAACTCCTAGAAAAGTGTCTGGCATTTGTTAAGGGCTCTGCAACTGTTGCAGGAAGGGGGACCCCTTCTAAGACCCGCGTGGGCTCTTGTCTACACTTGGAAATGAGGTGTCCAATGAGACACATTAGCTGACGAAGCAAAAGACTTTGCTGGGAAGGGGTGTCTGACAGGATCATATGATTAACTGCTTAATAGAGGGTATAAGAAACTTACAGTAAAATCTGTTAATTATGAAAAGGTCAAAGAGGTCCAACAGGGACAGGATGAAAATCCTGCACTCTTCCAAAGAGATTAGTGGAGACTTTTAGGAAGTATATAAGCATGGATCCCTCCTCCCCTGATGGACAGGCCCTTTTGACTATGCATTTCATAACCCAGTCTGCCCTAGACATCAGGTGCAAAATTCAGAAAGCAACTGCTGGGCGTCAAAGTCCAGTGAATGATTTGCTCCAATTGACATGTTTGGTTTTCAGTAATAGGGATATGGCCCAAAAGGCTGAATGCAGAGAAATATGCAAAAGACCCAAATGACTGCAATGCCTTTGTTCCTCAAAGACCACCAATTAGGAGGCTGCCCTCTGGTCCTGGCAGACAAGGCCCATGGGTACCCATACAAGGCCAGTGTATCCTGTGTGGACAAAAGGGGTGCTGGAAGGAGGATTGTGATTGATGTGTCCTTTGCAAACAGCCAGGGCATTGGCAGAGGGAATGCCCCAGATGCCAGGGAGCAATGGGGCCCCTCAGCCATTGATAGTTTTGCAATCAAAAGAAGACTAATGGGGCCTGAGGCTTAAAGTGGCTCTGCCTAGAAATATTATCAACATAACTAATGTCCAGCCTCAAGCCATCATTGATGTGGCTGGCCATTTGATAGAATTTCTTATAGACACTGATGCAGCCTTCTCAGTCTTAACCCAAAGGATTGGAAACTTTAGCAATCATAAGGAATATGTGATAGGGTTGTCAGAAACAGGGGCACAGTTTTCTGGAGCCCATTTTGTGCAATGCCAATGGTCAGTTTTTACATTTGTTTCTGTTTGTGCCTGATTGTCCCATCCCTTTAATGGGAAGAAATTTATTAACTAAGTTAGAGACCACTGTTTCTCGAGGGGTAAAGGAACCACCTTCCTTTCCAAATAGTTCTTATAGAAAGCAGAAAGGGACAGATTGCATTTGAAGTTGAGATATACCTTAGTATACCCTGGAATATGTAATATCAAGGTTCCAGGCCTGGTCAAAGGTATCCAGCCAATGGACTAAACAAGATTCTTAAACAAGACAAAACAACAACAACAACAACAACAACAACAAAACAGCTGTAGTTCACCATGGGGGACATCAGTCTCAGATTTCCAGGTCTAAATTGAAAACAAATATTGCTGAGCTGACCAAGAAGCAAAGAAAGCAGCTCAAATACCAACAGATAAAATACAGGCAGTTTTAATAGTCCCAGACTTGATAAAGGAAATGCCACAACCTTCCTATACCAAGGAGATTGGGGTAAAAATAAGAGGTTAATAAGTCAAGAGAGAAGCCATAGGATTATTTGGTATGTTATGTTAAACATAATCGTTTGTAATTCTGATTATTGTAACTGATCTTTATTGATTACATTAGCCATGTCTTTTAAGTCTTTTGACATTTATAGATATTTTTGTACCCTGGTGCTGGTTCAAAAACTGCTTTATCATCAAGAAGATTCATAAGAAGGCTAAGGAAACAGTTACAACAGTTTCACATCAAGATGATGGCTATGGGGGATTCCAGCCCATATGGATTAAAATAAGGAGCTGCCCTGCCCTTGGGGCCCCTGGATCAGGTAGCAGAAATTTTTATTCCCTGACAGGCAGGGTTGATGCCCCTACTCAGCCTTGAAGCAATTACCGAAAATGAACCATCCTCCTTCTGCTTCCCGTAAGAACAGGGGAGTAAAATCTCTGAGGTGGGGATTGAAACAGGAGGTAAGGGGGCAGGGTACAACTTTTGAAAGAATGACATAGCCCAAGGATACAACATAAACGGATTAGAATCAAATGGGTCCAAGATGGCAGACTAATCAATTTAGACTAGACCTTGATCCTCAATCAGCAAGTTCAATGACACCCAAAGGTGCCATGACAGTTCCAAGGCACAATCAAAAGACAAAAAGCGGGCAGTGACCCAACTTCTGGAGATCTCCACTCCTTCCTCAGAATAGTTGGAATAGTTCTCCCACTCATTAGCCTAAGAAATTACCCAGCCCATAAAAGCTAACCACACCACATTTTGGGGATGCCAGAGTTCCCTCTGAGATGGCCTAAACTCTGTCTTTGGAGTGTGTTTCTCTAAAAAATCTGCTTTTTAGCTATCAGTTTGTCTCTCACTGAATTCTTTCTGCAATGAGACACTAAGAACCTGAACTTTTTTAGGTCCTCAAACCAGGTACTGTGGGTTTTGGCTGGGTTTGAGTCCCAACCATGTGGATTAGAGTCCCAAGCAGGTTTTAGCTAGTTTTGAGTCCCAGACACATGGGTTAGAGTCCCAGATTGGGTTTTGGCTGGGTTTGAGTTCTGGCCATGTGGGTTTGAACCCACTGGGACTTGAGTCCCAGTTGAAGGTAAACAGTTTCACAGCTGTAAGTTATTTCCATTAATATTTCTTTCACTGTGGCAGAAATTTGTGGAGAGTTGTCCAAGTGTTGCACAAGTTTATAGAATTGTTCAAGTGTTGCACAACACCTGGGGAAAAGATCCAAAGGAAAGAAGTCTCGTGGTGTGGGTGGGGACATGGTCAGTTCTTGAAACAGTCTTCTGGGGGTTCACAGCTGGGGATCATGCCCTGGGTGTAGTTCTTATTAATACATTATTATTTTTCACTTTGAGTGAGACTTGAGCCTTAAATGGACTTTGGCAGTTCAAGTTGTTAATATCAGAGCCTCCAAGATTGGATAGAACTTTTCAGATCTGAACCCCCATTGTTTGCTGAATAACCTGAAGGCAGGCAGCAGGGAGGCTTTGTACAGTTTTCCATACAAATGAGGCAAAAACAACTACCCTTTGTTACCAGCTGCAAGCTGCAACAAAAACATCTCCATTATTTCTCTTGGATCTACAAGTCATATCATGTCCTAATGGGGTGAAAATGTATTGAATTTCATTAGAAAAATTTTCGTTAGAAAAATTAATTTCAAGATTTCCCTAGTAGCCAGCTGCTTTGCTTAATTGCAGAAACATGTAAATCTTGTTGCTATTTTCTGTTATCCAATAGAGAAGACAGTGTTCACTGTAGGCTTATTCTCACCAAACCACATTTTCAGATCAAACACAAATTTTTTCTTATGAATCAGCAATAGTCAGAACTCAAAATTAAGATGTGATTGGTCATGAAGATAAAAAAGCAAGTTTAAATTCTTTCACATCTGAGTTGTGGCATGAAAGTTTAATCTATCCTTCACATATGTCTGATATTGAAATGTAAAGTATGCGATATCAGACCATTCGTGTTTTCAAAACAAACATTCATTGGCATAAACCAGAGTTTTCATTTTGAATGGGAGTCACATTATGACCAGTATACCCTTTGTACCCTGTCCTTTTCTCCCCTGTGACTTGGATAGTATTTTGGTCACTTGATGCAAATAGCCAACTCATTGGAAAAGTCCCTGATGCTGGGAAAGATTGAGGGCAGAAGGAGAAGAGGGCATCAGAGGATGAGATGGCTGGATGGCATCACCAATGCAAACTCCAGGAGATGGTGAGGGACAGCGAGGCCTGGCCTGCTGCAGTCCATGGAGTTGCAAAGAGCTGGACATGACTGAGTGATGAACAGCAACAACCTGGATAGTAGGAATCTCTGCTGCAAACTTTGTTCTCCCAGTGCCCACTTTTACAGTACTCATCTCTTCCTATTTCCAAAGTGAACCTCTCTTCACAAAGCATTATTGAGTTGCTAAAGTTCAGTTTATTAGGTTTCTTCTTTTTCAGAAATTAATTTTATTACTTTCAGTAACTTATCCTTTATTGAATCTTTTTGCTTTTCACCGTTAAAAGGAATCTGTAGGACGTCATCTAAAATTTCCAATCACTTTTAGGTGTCAATAAGTAGTTATCAACTCAAATAAAGAAAAAAAGAAAGGAAAGAAAATGATAGGGAATTCCCTGGAAGTCCAGGGAACACAGAGTCTTAGCCATTGTGCCACCAAGGAAGTCCCTGTGTCATTTTGTTTCTGTGTTGTATCACATTTATTGATTTGTGTAATGCTGTGCTATCTTGCACCCCAAGAATAACTTCCACTTGATTGTGGTTTATGATCTTCTAATATGCTGTTGAATTCTGTTTGCTAGTATATATTGTTGAGAATTTTTGCATCTATGTTTATCTGAGTTAAGTGTGTACTTGTATACTCAGTTGTGTCTCAGATATTGGCTGGTAATTTTCTTTTCTTTTAATTTCCTTGTCTGTCTTTAGTCCAAGGGTAAAGTGAAGTCACTCAGTTGTGTCACACTCTTTGTGACCCCATGGACTGTCGTCTACCAGGCTCCTCTGTCCATGAGATTTTCCAGCAAGAGTACTGGAATGAGTTGCCGTTTCCTTCTCCAGGGGATCTTCCATGCGGTATTATAAAATGAATTTGAAAGAGTTCCTTTCTCTTTGATCTTTTGGAAGAGTTTGGGGGAGGATTGGTATTAATTCATCCTTAAATGTTTGGAAGTATTTTCCTATAAATCCATCTGGTGCTTAACTTTTCTTCTTGGGGAGTTTTTATTACTGATTCAATCTTTTCCACTGTTGATTTTTTAAGGGTTTCTGTTTCTTCATGATTCAGTCTTTACAGCTTGTGTTTAGGAATTTATCCATTTCTTCTGGGTTTCTTAATCCATACATGCATACTAAGTTTCTTCAGTCATGTCCGACTCTCTGCAATTCTATGGACTGCAGCCTGCCAGGCTCCTCTGTCCATTGGATTTGCCAGGTAAGAACCCTGGCATGGGTTCCCATGCCTTACTCTGGGGGATCTTCCCAACCCAGGGACGGAACCCATGTCTCTCACATCTACCTGCACTGGCAGGCAGGTTTTTTGTTTTTGTTTTTGTTTTTTACCACTAGCTCCAATCCATTGTCATGTTATTGTTCATAGTAATTTCTTATGATCCTTAGTATTTCTGTGATATTAATTGTAATGTCTTCTCTTTCATTTGTGTTTTTATTTATTTGAATCCTCTCTTTTCCTAGTCTAGCTAAAGTTTTGTCAGGTTATATCTGTTTATAATGCTAGCTCTTAGTTTCATTGATCTTTTCTATTACCTTGCTAATCTCTACTTCATTGATTTTTTTTTTTTTTTCGTGATCTTTGTTATTCACTTCCTTCTACTAACTTTGGGCTTAATTTGTTCTTTTTCCAGTTCTTTAAGTCCTAATATATGTTCTATCCTGGAGAACAATCTATATGCACTTGAGAAGAAAATATTTTTTTTCTCTGTTAGGTTTGGTTTATTTGGTCTAATGTGTAATTTCATCCAATATTTCCATATTATTTTTCTTTATTGATGATTATCCACAGTTGAAAGTGGGATAATGAAGTTTATTATTATTATTAGTTATCATTGGCTGTGCTGTGCTGCATGGGGGATCTTAGTTCCCTGTCCTCAGATCAGACCTGTGCCCCCTGCCATGGAAGTGCAGAATGCTAACCACTGGACTCCTGGGGAATTCCCATTATTGTTTGCTGTCTAATCCTTCTTTCGTATCTGTTGATATTTACACTATGTATTTAGGTGCCCTGATGTTGGCTGCGTAGATACTTACAATTTCTATATACTTAAATTTTTTGTTTTATTGAAGCATTATGATGAGGCAGCATAGTGCGTGACACCCAGTAACCCCTGGGAAACTTCCCAATCTGGGGCTGGTTCCTCAGACAGCTCCTCTTGCTCTCTTCTCATGGGTCACATCAGTTCAGTTCAGTTCAGTTCAGTTGCTCAGTCGTGTCCGACTCTTTGCGACCCCATGAATCACAGCACATCAGGCCTCCCTGTCCATCACCAACTCCCGGAGTTCACTCAAACTCATGTCCATCGAGTCAGTGATGCCATCCAGCCATCTCATCCTCTGTCGTCCCCTTCTCCTCCTGCCCCCAATCCCTCTCAGCATCAGGGTCTTTCCCAATGAGTCACATACTGATCTGTTATTCCTACATTACCAGAACAGGGGCTTTTTAAACCTGGGAATATCTGTCTTTCAGAAGGACTAGGTTTAGGATCAGGGATGTCCAGCCAACTTTGGAGCACAGAAAAACTAATGAAGGCATTAAGAAATGAGCTGGCTTATCTGAGGAATCACTCTATAAGCTACTTGCTTTGCTGTCATTTTTGATTTCCCATTTTAAAAAGGAACATGAAAGTGGATTAAGCAAGATTAAACTAGTTAAATATTTATTCAATAAAAGGCAGAAATGAAAACTGATCATTTTAGCAAAAAAAGTATAAATCCTCTTTAACAGAACTACCCAAAAGGGTCAAAGTAACTTGTTTACAGTCATATGGCTATTAAATGACTGAGTTGGAATTGTAACAAGGTTAGCTTCTCTCCAAAGCACAAGCACTTAGCCTTCACACTGTAATGCCTGTTTATAAGTGGAGCTGTAGGAACATCCAGAAAAGCAGGTTCAAGTTCTCTGGGCAGACAGCGTATCATGGACATAAGGACAGCCAGGGCCAATCTTCTACTGGCAGGACATGGACAGCCAGGAAGGATGCACACAGGAGAGTCAAGTTTACAGGGCTTCCTCCCTGTGCACTCTACTCTTTGGGCTGCCATCACCCATTCTCCTCTCTCTGAGTTCTCACTTCAGGTACCTGGGGAGTGAGAGGCCATTAAGACTTTGTCGTTCCTGAGGGAGGCCACAGCCCAGGTGCCCTGCCTGGCCCTTATCATGCACAAGGGCCCTCAGCCTGACAGAGGCAATGCTGATATTTTAAGAAAGTCTTAGGATCTTTTTCCTGACCGTTTTTAGAATGTTTTTGAAATTTTGAGACTTGGTGACAAGAAAATAATTAATAATAATCATCTAACCAAAAACAACAGAATCTATTAAGATACCATATGAAAAAACACCTGCAATTATAGGTCCTCTGAAACAACTTACTTTGTCTTCAGATTTTTCTCATGATGAGTTGAAAACAAATGCTTGTAGGAAGTGTCCATATGTAAGTCTTTTTATTGCCTCAGGAATACCAAAAAATAATTTTCTTCTAAATACCTGAAGACTGTGCTAACGTTCTCTGAATCCCAAGTCCTGGATCTTCCTTATTCTGAGCTCTTCTTCATCCTGGTCACTATGGGGAAGGGAGGCAGGTAAACAAATGAGAGCAACAGAAGGAATCAATGGTGTTATTATATTTACAGGTGTTTACAGATGAACACAGGCAAGAGCAGCCAATCCCACCAGGATCCTGTTTTCTAGATTAAAAAAAAAAAAATCATATGACCTGCCTTACTACAGAAAGGCAGCTTGAAAGAGCCCCAGTCATTCTGACAACAATCTCAGAATGTCAGTCTTCACCTTTTCTCACCCAGGAAGCAGACCACAGTGGCTCTCAACTGTGGGTTCAGTCCCAACCAGCTCTAAAGGCAATTCTGTGTAAGATAGGTGCATGTTAAAAACCCTGTCCCAGCAAAAGTGATGGGAATGAGTCTTCTCAGAAAAAATAGCCTATCCCATTATTATGGTTGTGGATACCTGATTGACTTAGTATTCTATTAGCTGTTCAGATTGTCTTTTCATAATACAAACCCCAGATAGACAGAATACTTATTCCCTGCCAGGTGTTTCTCTTAGAGACCCTAAAGCCCCTGTTCTCTTAGCCAATATAAGACAGTGTGGACACGATGGACAAGAGATGATGTTTCTATGATTCTAAAGGTTCACTGATCTTTGGTTGCCAGTATAATCATTTTTCATTCACAGAGTCAACAATCACTTATTACATGTCAAACATTGGGAATTCCTGGGCAACAGCTCAGGCGATTTCCTCTTCTCATAGAGACCACAAATAATTGGCAGATTCAGTTATATTTCAGAGGGATTTCACCTTGATGCTAAACCAGCTAAACTTGTAGCTTATCCTTCACTAGAGTACTCAGAATCTTCTGTACTCTTATGTTGTTATATACTGTTTCTTATGATTCTAAAGGTTCACTGATCTTTGGTTGCCAGTATAATCATTTATTCATTCACAGAGTCAACAATCACTTATTACATGTCAAACATTGGGAATTCCTGGGCAACAGCTCAGGCGATTTCCTCTTCTCATAGAGACCACTAATAATTGGCAGATTCAGTTATATTTCAGAGGGATTTCACCTTGATGCTAAACCAGCTAAACTTGTAGCTTATCCTTCACTAGAGTACTCAGAATCTTCTGTACTCTTATGTTGTTATATACTGATGATCTCCAGACAATTATCTACTTCCACACAGGCTTACCACTCCCTGCATCCCACTCCATCTCCCTCACCTGGGTAGACCTCACACTGATAACCCCTTCTCAATTCCCTAAACTCCTCAGCTTCTGAAACTTCTACTTTCACTCTCTTTCAGTCTCCTGACTTGAAACTTGTCATTGCCCAGAACTGCTTCTCCTCTAAAACCATAAACACCACTCTGCAAATCTCTGAAAACTTTCCATGCCTTGAACTTTCTAACATTTTCCTTTCCCCAGCCCTCCTTAGTGAGATCCTCTCTCCTACCACTTATTTTTGTTTTCATTTTTTTATCAGCCCATTTCCCGATATCTAAGTCTTGCAGGCCACTTGAGTTGCTTCCTCATTTCAAACTCCCTGACTGCATCAGCCTTCCAACATACTTTTCTTATAGAGCTCCAACTCTGAATCAGGCAGGCTGATAATCTCTCACCACCTCTCTGACTGCTGCTTGAAAGGACCTTGCAGCAGGGCATATTGATGCCACTTAACAAATGCAAGTTTTCGGTCCAATGCTTGTCTTTACCTAGGGTCTCCTTTCCTCACAGGTGATTATATTAGACCCTTACCAACTTTCAGAAGCTTCCTGTCCAATCCAACCTCTCTGGCTCTTATTAAGCAACTCATCCTCCATTTTACCCCCAAAACACTAACAGATGTAGTATCTAGATTCTACCTACTATGGCTGATATTTATCTTTATTTTCACCTCTTTCACATTGTTTCTTTTCAGATATCTGAAAATCATCTTAAATGATCATTTACTCCTCAAAGAGCAAAGTCTTCTTGTAGATTTTATAATTAACTCTCTCTCATACCCATCCCTTCCCCTGGACTTCCCTTACCATCTGTTGGTTTAGACTCTCTTCTGTACTTTCTGGACTGCTGCAGTGATTTCTTCATGAATCCTCCTGGCTCCAGACATTCCCCATCCCATTTCCTCCTCTACACTGCAGTCAGAATGAATGTTCTAAAGTGCATGCTGCTGTGCTAAGTCACTTCAGTATTGTCCAACTCTTTGGGACTCAATGGACTGTAGCCTGCCAGGTTCCTTTGCCCATGGGATTTTCCAGGTAAGAATATGGGAGTGGGTTGGTACGCCCTCCTTCAAGGGATCTTCCCAACCCAGGGACTGAACCTACATCTCTTGTGTCTCTTGCATTGGCAGGTGAGTTCTTTACGACTAGCACAACCTGGGGAGCTCTCTAAAATGCATATCGTCCTTCATTTTCTTTGTGTATGTGTGTGTCCTTAGTATAGTGCTCTTCTTTCTGGCCAAAAAAAGCCTCCTTTTTCTTTCTTCATGTTATTGACTCTGTTAATAAAATATTATAGTCTGGAGAAAATTTTCATCTTTATTTTTCTCTCCTTTTCTTTCAGATAATTTTCTGTATGAGTTGGGGAGAAATATATCTCAGTCTTAAAGCTTGAGCTCTCTGGTGGATTTGTCTGCTCACAGGATATATGAAGTCTTTTCTCCCTCATGTGTGATAAGTAGGACAGGTGTGACCCCTGAAGGATAAAGATAAATGCATAGGGTCTTGGATCCCAGTTGCAACCTAATGTAAATTCCTCAACAGTAAAGCTAATATTCTGAGCCTTTTCTGAATTCTGTGTCTGTTACTACATCATTTCAGAATCTGCAGAAGGTAGAATGTGAGTAATAAGCATTTACAAAGCTATTTATAACTTTTCATCATCTGGATCCTACTAATACATTTATATCATCTAGTGTTTTTTAAATTCAGCATCAGTGTCTCCTGACGTCTGACCACCACACAGGCTGTAATTCAGTCATTCCATAGTACTTGTTATCACTTAAACAGGTACTGCTGTTTCATTTGTCTGCATATGTACAACAAAGTATTTTTGATTCTGATTCTCCATTCTATTTACTCTTTAATTCCTGTTCAACTGTCATCGTCTCCCTGAAGTCTATTATTAGCCCCAAGTAAAGGTGATCATTTCTTCAATTGTGTTCCCAAAGTTTCTTATACTTTCCTTTCTTATAGCTGTGTTTACATGCTATTACAATTAGTTCAGTTCAGTTCAGTCACTCGGTCATGTCTGACCCTCTGCAACCCCATGAATTGCAGCACACCAGGTTTCCCTGTCCATGACCAACTCCTGGAGCTTGCTCAAACTCATGTCCATCAAGTCAGTGATGACATCCAACCATCTCATCATCTGTCATCCTCTTCTCCTCTTGCCTTCAATCTTTCCCAGCATCAGGGTCTTTTCCAATGAGTCAGTTCTTTGCATCAGGTGGCCAAAATGTTGGAGTTTCAGCTTCAGCATCAGTCCTTCCAATGAATATTCAGGACTGATTTCCTTTAGGATGCACCAGTTTGATCTTCTTGAAGTCCAAGGAACTCTCAAGAGTCTTTTCTAGCACCACAGTTTTAAAGCATTAGTTCTTTGGGACTCAGCCTTCTTTATGGTCCAACTCTCACATGCCTACTGGTAAAACCATAGCTTTGACTATAAGAACATTTGTTGGCAAAGTGATGTCTCTGCTCTTCAATATGCTGTCTAGGTTTGTCACAGCTTTTCTTCCAAGGAGCAGTTCAATTCAGTTCAGTCACTCAGTCATGTCCGACTCTTTGCAATTCCATGAGCTGCAGCATGCCAGGCCTCCCTGTCCATCACCAACTCCTGGAGCCCACCCAAACTTATGTCCATTGAGTCGGTGATGCCACCCAACCATCTCATCCTCTCTCTTCTCCTTCTCCTCCTACCTTCAATTCCTCCCAACATCAAGGTCTTTTCCAATGAGTCAATTCTTCGTATCAGGTGGCCAAAATATTGGAGTTTCAGCTTCAACATCAGACCTTCCAATGAACACCTAAGACTGATCTTTAGGATGGACTGGTTGGATTTCCTTGCAGTCCAGGGACTCTCAAGAGTCTTCTCCAACACCACAGTTGAAAAGCATCAACTCTTCGGTGCTCAGCCTTCTTCACAGTCCAACTCTCACATCCATACATGACCACTGGAAAAACCATAGCCTTGACTAGATGGACCTTTTTTGGCAAAATGATGTCTCTGCTTTTTAATATGCTGTCTAGGTTGGTCATAACCTTCCTTCCAAGGAGCAAGAGTCTTTTAATTTCATGGCTTCAGTCACCACCCACAGTGGTTTTGGAGCCCAAGAAAATAAAGTCTGTTACTGTTTCCACTGTTTCCCAATCTATTTGTCACAAAATGATGAGGCCAGATGCTATGATATTAGTTTTATTTAAGTTGAATTTCAAGCCAGCTTTTTCACTCTCCTTGTTCACCCTCATCAAGAGGCTGTTTAGTTTTTTCTTTCCACCATTATTATTATTGAAATATAGTTGATTTACAATGTTGTGTTAGTTTCAACTATATAGCAAAGTGATTCAGTTATACACACACATATATTTTCAGATTCTTTTCCCTTATAGGTTATTACAAATATTGAATATAGCTTCCTGTCCTATACTAACTGTTCCTTCTTGACCTGGATACAAGATTCTCAGGAGACGGGTAAGGTGGTCTGGTACTTGCACTTCAGAATTTTCCAGTTTGTTGTGATCCACACAAAGGTTTTAGCATAGTCAATGAAGCAGAAGTAAATATTTTTCTGGAACTCCCTGTCCATCATATCTTAGACTTAAGAACAACCTGATATCATGACAAGAACCTGCTTCCATTCAGTTTCCAAAGATGGGTATAAACCAGGACAAGCACAGAAGAGCAGATCCATGTGCTAGAGTCTCTACTTTGCACTGGAGAAGCTGGTTTGAGAGAAATAAATCAACCCATATTTGCAAAGATTGGCACCTTGACTCTGGATTGCTATCCTGACTCTGAATTATGGTGACTTCAAGGGCAACTTTGGAATTGTTCTATGAACTTTGACCTCTGTATTTTCCAGTCACTTCCATCTGAAGGAAAGAATTGAAATTGGCTTATTAACCCCCAAAACCATACATGAGGATCAAGCATTGCTTGATCCTCTAATGTGAGATGACCCTTATTCTTGGTAGTTTCCTTTCCTTATGGGAGTTTTTGGGCTCCAAAATCACTGCAGATGGTGACTGCAGCCATGAAATTAAAAGACACTTACTCCTTGGAAGAAAAGTTATGACCAACCTAGATAGTATATTCAAAAGCAGAGACATTACTTTGCCGACTAAGGTCCGTCTAGTCAAGGCTATGGTTTTTCCAGTGGTCACGTATGGATGTGAGAGTTGGACTGTGAAGAAGGCTGAGCACCGAAGAATTGATGCTTTTGAACTGTGGTGTTGGAGAAGACTCTTGAGAGTCCCTTGGACTGCAAGGAGATCCAACCAGTCCATTCTGAGGGAGATCAACCCTGGGATTTCTTTGGAAGGAATGATGCTAAAGCTGAAGCTCCGGTACTTTGGCCACCTCATGCGAAGAGCTGACTCATTGGAAAAGACCCTGATGCTGGGAGGGATTGGGGGCAGGAGGAGAAGGGGACGACCAAGGATGAGATGGCTGGATGGCATCACAGACTCAATGGAGGTGAGTCTGAGTGAACTCCGGGAGTTGGTGATGGATGGGGAGGCCTGGCGTGATGCGATTCATGGGGTCTTAAAGAGTCAGACATGACTGAGCGACTGAACTGAACTGAACTTTCCTTGTTTACATAGTGAGGGGACTAAAGCAGAGCTCGATGGAGCTGGGATTACAGCAGAACCAAAGCATAGCAGCTTGGGATTTTTTTGTGTGTGTTTTCTTTTGTTTCCATCATCTTTCTGCCAGTTCTGGCCACCTCCCTTCCTCTGGGGCATGCTGAATTCAGCAAGTCCAGCTCTGTCAGTCCTGACCTCTGAGCCCATTGGTTTCTAGTCGTCTGATAAAGCCTCTGCTGCAGACAAAACCTGCCTCCTTCCCTCCTCACAGCACACTTGCCACCAAAGTTGCATAGTCCTGTTGGGGAGCCCCTTCCAGCCTCACATTTCAGTTCACTGTCTTCAGCCATCTGGGACATGGCTCTGTTTTTCTTCTTGATCTTTGGTGAGTATTTCTATTCTTTTGGGTTCAGGCTTTAGAGTACTCTGGAACTGCCCATCTGGTACAGATCTAGGTATCTTTCAAGGAAAAGCTCCTCCCTACTCTCCTCCTTTCTCTATATCTGGTAATTAGTCTAAATCCCCAAAGCTACTTAATCTATACTCAATTTATAATCCATCTTGATTACCAGAAAACTATTTCCCTATATTCACACTATTTATTCAGTAATAATAATTTATACTTTGCCTTTTCACACAAATTTTCCTAAATGCACTATTTATAATAAGAAAAATAAATGGACCATGGGTAACAGCAAGAAAAGGAAGTAGAACTGCCGGACAAACACCTTTCATTGATCATATTGATTCCTCTCAAATGTATTTCATGTGTTTCCCTAGTTTTTCCCAGTTGCTTATTACTCAGATTAATTTAGAGTATTTTGGGATTTTGGAATCAAAGAGATCTGGATTTCAATTTTTGCTCTTTGATTTCTCAGCTGTCTGAATTGTAAAGTTATCATAGCCCTCAGAAATCTCATTCTCATATCTATGAAGTAATGTTATGTTCCTCAGAGGTTTGTTAAGAGCCTTTCCACAAGATAAAAGAGCCTGCTAGGTCCCTTCCCTAATCAGTCACATCCATTTTAGTTTTCTTGATGATCCAGTATACCACTGAAACCTACTGGTCTCTCAGTTGGGCATTTGTGTGTTCTATGCACAGTGCTGGTCACATTCCTAAACACCCATATACCCCTTATGTTACTTAGCAGATAGTTCCCCACCTTCTGTTGTGGAGTTACTATTGAATCTCTTAGGCTTGTCTTCAGTTGCATCTCCTTCATGAAGTCTTTCTGACCTGTGATACTCATGGTGATCAACCCTACTACAGAGTTCTCAAATCACTTTTGGGCTCTGTCACTTTCACACCTATCAGGCTCATCACATTCAGTTTCTTTGCATATATACATGGTTTGTGTTCTTTATTAGACTTGTAGAGTGCTATGCATGATATAACCTTGAGTTTTAGGCAATTGCTGCTGCTGCTGCTAAGTTGCTTCAGTCGTGTCCAACTCTATGCGACCCCATAGACGGCAACCCACCAGGCTCCCCCGTCTCTGGGGTTCTCGAGGCAAGAACACTGGAGTGGGTTGCAGACAAAATCTTTTTCAGTCATGTTGTTGCAAAGCAAATATTTGGAAGAAAATATTCCAGGACAAGTCAATGAAATACATGGATTTGCCTAAAAAGCTCTAGGCTGGAAGTCCAATGATACTAACTTCATCAGAAAGATCCTATAAGATGGGGTGGTGCTGGGGGGTGATGAGTTTTGCAGTTCAAAATACTGGGTTGCAGAGACCACTGATAGTCACAGGACTCTCTCTATAGCATTTGCTGTTGTTCAGTAGCTAAGTCGTGTCTGTCTCTTTGCGACACCCTGGACTACAGCATGTCAGATTACCCTGTCCTTCACCATCTCTCAAAGTTTGCATTAGGATGGGGCCTAATGAGTAGATGAGTCTGATTACACAGAGATCTTGTAGGAAGAAACTCTGATCATTCAAAGATATGCTGATACTTAAACCTGGAATTTGGAAATTAGCATAGAACTGCTTTCTGAACTCTTAACCAGGTTCAGCAAACTATAGCCTGCAAACTAAGAATAGATATTACATTTTTAAACTGTGGGAAAAGTGAAAAGAATAATATTTTGTGGCACATGGGAATGACACGAAATCTAAATTTAATTGTTCATAAATAAAAGTTTATTGGAACACAGCCAGGCTTATTCATTTACATGTATATGGTTGCATTGACAGAGCTGATTGGTTATATCAGAGACTGTATAGCCCATGAAGCCTAAAATATTTGCTATTTGGCCCTTCACACAAAAGTTTCTTGACCATTGTCTAAATGCATTGTCAGTGAACACAGAAAAATCCTGCCATTTTTCCTCTATGTGAAAGGTTGCTGCTAGAACCGTGAATGATACTGGGATTTTTGGCCTCTGGAGGAGAGGCATTCAACCTGGGGCCAGTGATAAGGCTGGGTTGCCAGAGCTTTTTGTGTAATCAAATTTTATTAAAGTATGAAAGAGAGAAAGCTTCTGAAATAGACCTCAGAAAGGGAACACTTCCATGAGTAAAACATACTGATGTGTAGAGCCATTATGGGTTCTGAGTCTTTGCTGAACAGACTTGAAGAAAGGTAAATAAGGTAAATGCATTAGCATAGCTTAAGAAAAACATTTCCATAAGAAAAATGCATTGGTTAGCTCAAGGTTTGAGAAAAGTTAAATTCAGGTGGAACCAGGTGTTGTCATGGCAACACAGAATTTTAAAAGAACCCTCCTTTTAATTTTGTATAGAGAAGGAAAAAAAATTTTTTTACACTGTAGTTTGTTTCCTCCACTTGGGGACCCCTAGCCTTCCTGCCTGATACCCTCACATATGCCTTTCAAGACATCTTTATCCTCCCCAACCGTGCATCTGTTGTGGAATCCGGAGTTGCAAAACATACCTTGGAGGACAATCAAGACAGTTTATTATGCCAGCGGACCCAGGGGGAATAGTTCCCAACAAGGACCCTTGAGTCTTTGCTGAACAGACTTGAAGAAAGGTAAATAAGGTAAATACATTAGCATAGCTTAAGAAAAACATTTCCATAAGAAAAATGCATTGGTTAGCTCAAGGTTTGAGAAAAGTTAAATTCAGGTGGAACCAGGTGTTGTCATGGCAACACAGAATTTTAAAAGAACCCTCCTTTTAATTTTGTATAGAGAAGGAAAAAAAATTTTTTTACACTGTAGTTTGTTTCCTCCACTTGGGGACCCCTAGCCTTCCTGCCTGATACCCTCACATATGCCTTTCAAGACATCTTTATCCTCCCCAACCGTGCATCTGTTGTGGAATCCGGAGTTGCAAAACATACCTTGGAGGACAATCAAGACAGTTTATTATGCCAGCGGACCCAGGGGGAATAGTTCCCAACAAGGACCCTGATATTTCTGACAGGCCCAGTTTTATACCCCCTGCCCCCTCCACTATGTGACTGGTCACGTGTTAGCAACCTCTTTGTTGTATATGACTGAGTTTTACAACAAATAGGTGCTAGGAGAACAAACAATTAAGATTAAGAGTGGGGCGGGGGGACAATGATTATACATCAAGAGGGATATCTCCATGGTTAATCTAACAGGGGCAGCTTGACCTCAACTACAATCTCTGTCATCTGTAGAAAGGGAAGTCTCCAGCAGACCTGGTTTTCACTAGCAATGGTTTTCTCACTCTTGGACAGGGTTCAGTCCCAGTTCACATCCAGTCTTTACGAAGGACGACAGGCTTTAAGATGGAGTCTCTCTTGCTTCTCTCACACTGGCCCCAACACATCTTCCCAGAAATCTCCAACATGTTTTCCTGTTGGACTCAGATACTACATCACCATACTTGTAGTTTAGGTGGTCATCACTGATCAATCTAATAGATTAAAATAGAAAATCAAATCTATCCATGCCTGGGGTAGAGCCAACATCGATGGAAAGGGAACATGATAGGTCTAATGGTAGAATGGGTCTTTTTGGCTCTTAGTTTCCATGTGTTTTTTTAGGCTGGTCATTCTAGGAGGAGAAGGAGAAGCTCTCCAACAAGGTCTAACCTTGGAGGCTGTGTAATTACCTCTTTGTCCCACAAAGTTCAACAAAACTTTCTAGAGAGTTGTGTTTTTGAACAAAGCCTTGGCAATTGACTACTTGATCTCATTCACTTCTTTCTCTCTTTCTTTCTTTTTTATTTGCTCAGGCTTTTGCACTGGACCTGGACTCCTAGGTAAGATTTTTTTGGGTCCTAAGAGGGTGGATTTTCAGCTCTGGAGAGTGGAAATTTTGATTTCCTGGGGCCAGGGAGAGAGGCTGTGGTTCAAAAGAGCCCCAGTACATTTTCTTTCTGGTTTCCCAACCAACCAGTCTTATATGGGTAGATTTCTACTTCCAAAACTTAGATAAAATTTGAATGGTTTATACTGCAAAGGGATTCCTCTCCTTTTGGCCTGTGTGACCCAAGACGCTAGCCCAGCTCTAGCTCCATCATCTAACAAAGCAGATGGCTTTCTTTCAGGCTCAGAAGACACCTCACCTCCTGGAAATAAACTTTCTTCTGCCCTTCTATATTCTACTACTTTCTAGTCCCTCTGTCAATTTTAATGTTATCGTTGAACTAGAAATACACCAGCCTCTGTGCACCTCATGGCTTCATCAGCAGAGTGCAGGCCGGATTTAAGTGGCCACTGGCGACCTCTTCAAGGGGTCTTTCAGCAGAGCACAAACAGTTCAACTGAGGAGAGAATGGGGAGGCACAAAGAGAATTAGTCTGTGGAAGAGGAAGCCTCTGATGGTCCAGAAATCAAGGGGATTGGTTGAGGATTATGAGTTTCGTTGACACTGTCTCTTCAGCCTATTCTTTCTCTTGATAGTAGAGGCTTTATGAGAGAGGGGCAGCTGCAAACTCTGCTATGAATGTGGAGGATCTTACACCCTGCTGGATCAATTTGCTTTCTTAAGAAATGTTGCTTCTGGGTCCCAGTCCAAAACTCCAGATGACCTGGGTTTTCTTCTCTGGCTTCCAGAGTTATGCCTTGCTGCAAGTGCCAGGAGACAGCTGCTCTCTTTATACCGAGAGGGAGGACTCACCCCAGGTCCTTGTCTCTCAAGCCTTCAGCTGATAAAGTAGGCTAAAATACTGTTTAGGACACAACTGCCCTGATGAGCTCCTTTGTTCTTTTCTCTAGCTTTTAAATCTTCTCAGCCCTTCTTTCCCTTTAGCTGCACTTTGTTGATACATATTCTCTTTCTCTCTCTTAAACATATTTCTTCTCTCCTACAATGTGATCTAGTCCTTTCAGTTCAGTTCAGTTCAGTTCAGTCACTCAGTCGTGCTCGACTCTTTGTGACCCCATGAATCACAGCACACCAGGCCTCCCTGTCCATCACCAACTCCCGGAGTTCACCCAGACTCACGTCCATCAAGTCAGTGATGCCATCCAGCCATCTCATCCTCTGTCGTCCCCTTCTTCTCCTGCCCCCAATCCCTCCCAGCATCAAAGTCTTTTCCAATGAGTCAACTCTTCACATGTGGTGGCCAAAGTATTGGAGTTTCAGCTTTAGCATCATTACTTCCAATGAACACCCAGGAATAATCTCATTTAGGATGGGCTTGTTGGATCTCCTTGCAGTCCAAGGGACTCTCAAGAGTCTTCTCCAACACCACAGTTCAAAAGCATCAATTCTTCAGCGCTTAGCCTTCTTCACAGTCCAACTCTCACATCCATACATGACTATTGGAAAAACCATAGCCTTGACTAGGCAGACCTTAGTCAGCAAAGTAATGTCTCTGCTTTTGAATATGCTATCTAGGTTGGTCATAACTTTCCAAGGAGTAAGTGTCTTTTAATTTCATGGCTGCAGTCACCATCTGCAGTGATTTTGGAGCCCTAAAAAATAAAGTCTGACACTATTTCCACTATTTCCCCATCTATTTCCCATGAAGTGATGGGACTGTTACTCCATGGCAAAGGAAAACTTATTAAAACCAGAATTTGAGGGCTTCCCTGGTGGTCCAGCAGTTAAGATGTCATGCTTCCAATGCAGGGTGGTGGATTTGATCCCTGGTTGAGGAAGTAAGATCCCACATGGCATGTAGTGTGGCCAAATAAAAAATAAACCCAGAATTTTATAACTCAAAGTAAAATAAAATAGCCTGTGCATGATCCTGATATCAAATATTTTATTTCCACTATTTCCCCATCTATTTCCCATGAAGTGATGGGACTGTTACTCCATGGCAAAGGAAAACTTATTTAAAACCAGAATTTGAGGGCTTCCCTGGTGGTCCAGCAGTTAAGATGTCATGCTTCCAATGCAGGGTGGTGGATTTGATCCCTGGTTGAGGAAGTAAGATCCCACATGGCATGTAGTGTGGCCAAATAAAAAATAAACCCAGAATTTTATAACTCAAAGTAAAATAAAATAGCCTGTGCATGATCCTGATATCAAATATTTACTAGAGCAAAAAATGATGCCTATCCAAACTCTATTCTTAGTTACAATTATCGAGAAGTTATTTCTAGGTGACTTTTCTTGAATTATATATACATGCCTTAAACTTCAGAGTGCAACAATGGGAACTTTACTTAGTTTTTTATAGTTCAATTTTAATTTTTGTCTCTAACCTCCATTCCTCATGTCATTTTCCTCAAGAAATTATGGAAGAAGAGGAGAGAAACAAAAACAAATCAAGAAATCAAATAGAAACTTCTCAATCAGCTTAAAATCAACCAGGTCAGACATCTTTCACCCAACTACTTCTTTAGGGGTTGATGCCAAGTTCTAGGGAGTTTGTGCTGAGTTGGGACAAAGTAGTCAGTAGAAATTTGGGTCTAAGAAATTGTATTTCATTCACAGAGGTGTCTGAGTTGTTTCATGTAGCCCATATTGCCATATACTGTTCATAGTCTGATAGACCACAGGCCACAAACACAGATCCAAAGGTAGGGATATTAAGCCTGTTTTTCCAAGTTTCACCAAGGGCCAAATAAAAATACAGTTTAAATTATAATAATAAAAATAAAAGAGTGTAGTGGAACCAGAACTCAGAGATGGAGTCCTGGAGCTCCTCTTCCTTGTCTTCCCTTTTGACCCCTATTTTCTCACCCTTCAGTTCTCCACATCCCAAAAGTGGTAGAAGAATTCCAAGAAGACTGCATACATACCTAAGTACTCTCTGGGCCACTCCTAATCTGCAGCCAATATCTCATTTCTTGCAGAGTCTTCACCCAAAGTGCGACTGGTGAGAGGTTCCCATCGCTGTGAAGGGCGGGTGGAAGTGGAACGGGATGGCGAGTGGGGCACTGTGTGTGACGATGGCTGGAACATGACAGATGTGGAAGTGGTGTGCCGGGAGCTGGGCTGTGGAGCAGCTAAGGGAACACCCAGTGGTAATATATATAAGCCCCTGGCAGATGAAAAACAAAAAATCTTCATCCAAGAAGTCAACTGCAATGGGACAGAAGATGAACTGATTAACTGTGACCAGGTGGAAGACGTTTATGATTGCTCCCACAGCGAGGATGCAGGGGCAATATGTGAGAGTGAGTATGGCAGGACTCAATGACTATATGCCAGCTGCCCATACCCTGCATGACCATTCTTTGTCCTCTTTATCTTTATTCTCCACCATGACTAATGGTTAACTGATTCCCTGTCCTTCACTTCTCACCCTTTCTCAACTGTGAACCCTGGAGACAAATATATCCTCATCTAGAACTGTTACTCTTCCTTGGTTGAACAGTGGCACTGGTGATAAAGAACCCGCCTGCCAATGCAGAGACTTAAGAGATGTGGGTTCAATCCCTGGGTGGGGAAGATCCCCTGCAGGAGGGCACAGCAACCCACTGCAGTATTCTTGCCTGGAGAATTCAATGGACTGAGGAGCCTGGCGGGCTACAGTCCATAGGGTCACACAGAGTTGGACATGACTGAAGCAACTTAGCACGCACACTTGGTTGACCTAATGATTTTCTCTTAGTTTCAATCTTAGATTTTCTTTGTTTCAATCTGTCCAAGAACCTTGATTCTCTTCTTCACACACACGGACATGCACAGATGTAATAACCACTAAACATTTATATCTACAGCTCAGTTGGAGTTATGGAGAAGAAATGAGCTCCCAAAATATAATGTCAGTTTATCAGTTCTCAAGGAGTCTATCATCTAGTTAGGTGGACAGGAGATGCTCATAGGAAACCAACACACAACAACTGTGTATATATATCTATATATGTATGCATGAGTGCATGCTCAGTCGCTTCAGTTGCGTCTGACTCTTTGTGACTCTGTGGACTGTAGTCTGCCAGTCTCCTCTGTCCATGGGATGCTCCAGGCAAGAATACTGGAGTGGGTTTCCATGCCCTCCTCCAGGGCATCTTTTCCCCACAGGGATTGAACCAAAGTGGATTCTGAACTCACTGAGCCACCTGGGAATCCTATATATATATACACATATTCATATTACAACAATTATGTATATAGTATTTATTATATTAATATATATATATATAATAGAGTAGTCCCTTAGCCAAATCACAGTCTAATTGAAAATGACACAGACACACAGAAAATTATTAATGCATAGAAACAAAGTATATGAAAGGAATAAAGGAATACACAACAATTTTATATATATATATATATATATATGAGTGAGTGAGTCAAGTCGCTCAGTCATGTTCGACTCTTCGCGACCCCGTGGACTATAGCCTACCAAACTCCTCTGTCCATGGGATTTTCCAGGCAACAGTACTGGAGTGGATTGCCATTTCCTTCTCCAGGGGATCTTTCCAACCCAGGGATCGAACCTGGGTCTCCCGCACTGTAGACAGACACTTTACCATCTGAGCCACCAGGGAAGCCTATATATATATATATATATATATATATATATATAAAGACTCTTCTCTTACTCAGCACTCTCTGTATTTCTTCTGAGCTAGGTTCTTGGACATGGGAAAATGTCATAGGAAATAGGAAAGATGGTTGAGAGTGGATCATTGATATTGAGAGAGAAAGTCAGGTTGTTAGCCCAAATTATATCTAGACATCTCCATGCTTTCAGTGCAGGGGAAATAGGTTCAATCTCTGGTCAAAGAACCACAATCCCACAGTGGCTAAAATGAAAACCACATTATAGAAAGTTAATCAGGATGAAAAATCACAGGGTTATTTTCCAGATTAAGGGCCAAGATAAAGCCCCAGAGAAACAAGTAAATGAAGTAGAGATAGGCAATGTTCCAGAAAAAGAATTCAGAATAATGATGGTGAAGATAATGATAGTAAAGATCATAGGATCTCAGAAATAGAATGAAGAAGATGGAAGAGATGTTTACCAAAGACCTGTAAGAACTAAAAAACGAACAGAGATGAACCACACACTAGAAGGAATCAGTAGCAGAATAACTGAGGCGGAAGAACAGGTAAGGGACCTGGAGGACTGCATGGTGAAAATCACTGCCATAGAACAGAATATAGAAAAAAGGAGGAAAACAATGAAGACCAGATTAAGAGGCCTCTGGGACAACATTAAACACACCAGCATTCGCATTATAGGGGTCCCAGAAGGGGAAGAGAGAGAGAAAGGACCCAAGAAAATATTTGAATAATAGATGAAAATTCCCCTAACATGAAAAAGAAATAGTTAAACAAGTCCAGGAAGTGTCGAGTCCCAGGCAGGATAAATTCAAGGAGGAACACAATGAGCCACACACATAGTTATCAAACTGACAAAAGTTAATGACAAAAATAAAATATTAAAAGCAATAAGGGAAAAATGACAAATAACATATAAGGGAACTCCCATGAGGTTCTAAGCTGATTTCTCAACAGAAACTCTACAAGCCAGAAGAGAATGGTATGATATATTTAAAGTGAAGAAAGAAAAACCTGCAACCAAGAATACATTACCCAGCAAGACTCTATTCAGATTTGATGGAGAAATCAAAAGCTTTCCAAACAAGCAAAAGTTAAGCGAATTCAGCACCACCAAATCAGCTTTACAACAAATGCTAAAGAAACTTCTCTAGGCAGGAAACGCAAGAGAAGGAAAAGACATACACAAAATAAACTTAAAACAATTAAGAAAATGGTAATAGGATCATATATATTGAAAATTAACTTAAATATAAATGAATTAAATACACCAACCACAAGACTTTGACTGGGTGGATGAGAACATGTGCATGTATGCACTTACACTTATCACAGCACTCTACTTAACTCCCCAAAGTGTATGTAATTATTTTATATTGCTAGGTTAATTGTGTTTCCATTATGGCTTGCAATTGTAGTTATCTTTTATTTTTTACCTGGCTATTGATTGTGAAACCAACACCTCTTTTACTGTTGTGATTATGTAACTAGTGGCTACTTAATACTATTGACCATTTTTCTGGTCAACAGAAAAATATAAGAATTCCATATTACTAAAACTACCTTTTAATAGAAAAACCTGTAGTCACTTTTCAAAATCCAGATGCATATTAGAATTATCTTGGAAATTTTTGAAAAATGCAAATTATGAGGGACTGCTTTTTATCTCCAAAGCTCCAGATGTATTTCTCATGAGCTACCATGTTTAAAAACAACTGGATATATGATGACCTTTTACTTTTATCTAGTCTGTTTCAATTTTTCTATTTCATGTTCAGTGCTTCAAGTTTTAGTTTCATTTAGTGTATGTTTTCTAGTTTCTCCATCATTTTTTTGATGTTCTTTCTCAAGCATTTATCAAGCATAGTAGAAAAGCTTTTGTATACATATATATATAGTATGTATAATACATATATTTTAGAAAACATGATTTTGTGCTTAGCTAAAACACTTATGACCTTTTGACTTCACTTGTTTGACCTAGTATGAATAGAATGCTAGATTTCTAATTTATATTCAGTCAAAACCTTGACTTAGTTCCACATATTTTAGCCTCTAGGATTACTGCTGTAATCTAGAAAGTTTATTATCTTACTGATTTAAAAAAAAAACTGAATGAGGCTTGAAAGTTCTAATCCAATTCTGAAAATATAAAGGAATACTATGTTGTTAACAAACAAACAAACAGGGAGCTAACTTGTGATACAGTATTATTAACTGAAATACCGATTTTGTTCAAATTTCACACAAAATGCATATATATATATGCTATACTTTATTTGGCAGGAAGGTAATTACAAGACAAACTAAAATTTTATGCAACGTATTATTGATATGA
Source organism: Aepyceros melampus (assembly GCA_006408695.1). Taxonomy (NCBI): domain Eukaryota; kingdom Metazoa; phylum Chordata; class Mammalia; order Artiodactyla; family Bovidae; genus Aepyceros; species Aepyceros melampus. The sequence goes on along the minus strand of SJXQ01003083.1, from coordinate 77,752 downwards.
TCATTATAGCATCGTGCATCTTAATTCCTGTTAGAAAATATACTTTTGAAATAATCATATGAAGCACTTATTTGTACCAAATCCGAAGGTAGGGATATTAAGCCTGTTTTTCCAAGTTTCACCAAGGGCCAAATAAAAATACAGTTTAAATTATAATAATAATAATAATAATAGAATGAAGCAGAACCAGAACTCAGAGATAGAGTCCCGGAACTCCTCTTCCTTGTCTTCCTTTTTGACCCCTATTTTCTCACCCTTCAATTCTCCACATCCCGAAAGTGATAGAAGAATTCCAGGAAGACTGCATACATACCTGAGTACTCTCCGGGCCATTCCTAATCTCCAGTCAATATATCATTTCTTTGCAGAGTCTCCTCCCAAAGTGCGACTGGTGAGAGGTCCCCATCGCTGTGAAGGGCGGGTGGAGGTGGAACGGAGTGGCAAGTGGGGCACTGTGTGTGACAACGGCTGGAACATGAAAGACGTGGAAGTGGTGTGCCGGGAGCTGGGCTGTGGAGCAGCCAAGGGGATACCCAGTGGTAATTTATATAAGCCCCTGGCAGATGAAAAACAAAAAATCTTCATTCAAAAAGTCAACTGCAATGGGACAGAAGATGAACTGATTAACTGTGACCAGGTGGAAGACGTTTATGATTGCTCCCACAGCGAGGATGCAGGGGCAATATGTGAGAGTGAGTATGGCAGGACTCAATGACTATATGCCAGCTGCCCATACCCTGCATGACCATTCTTTTCCTCTTTATCTTTATTCTCCACCATGACTAATGGTTAACTGATTCCCTGTCCTTCACTTCTCACCCTTTCTCAACTGTGAATCCTGGAGACAAATATATCCTCATCTAGAACTGTTACTCTTCCTTGGTTGAACAGTGGCACTGGTGATAAAGAACCCGCCTGCCAATGCAGAGACTTAAGAGATGTGGGTTCAATCCCTGGGTGGGGAAGATCCCCTGCAGGAGGGCACAGCAACCCACTGCAGTATTCTTGCCTGGAGAATTCAATGGACTGAGGAGCCTGGCGGGCTACAGTCCATAGGGTCACACAGAGTTGGACATGACTGAAGCAACTTAGCACGCACACTTGGTTGACCTAATGATTTTCTCTTAGTTTCAATCTTAGATTTTCTTTGTTTCAATCTGTCCAAGAACCTTGATTCTCTTCTTCACACACACGGACATGCACAGATGTAATAACCACTAAACATTTATATCTACAGCTCAGTTGGAGTTATGGAGAAGAAATGAGCTCCCAAAATATAATGTCAGTTTATCAGTTCTCAAGGAGTCTATCATCTAGTTAGGTGGACAGGAGATGCTCATAGGAAACCAACACACAACAACTGTGTATATATATCTATATATGTATGCATGAGTGCATGCTCAGTCGCTTCAGTTGCGTCTGACTCTTTGTGACTCTGTGGACTGTAGTCTGCCAGTCTCCTCTGTCCATGGGATGCTCCAGGCAAGAATACTGGAGTGGGTTTCCATGCCCTCCTCCAGGGCATTTTTTCCACTCAGGAATTGAACCCAGCCTGGTCTCCTGAGTCTCCTGCATTGCACTTGGATTCTGTACCCACAGAGCCACCTGGGAAGCCAATATATATAGACACACACACACACACACACATACAACAATTGTATGCATATAATTGCTGTATTTCTTTATTCCATTCATATATTTGCTGTGTATGCATTAATGATTTTATGTGTGTCTATCTACTTTTCCATTAGACTGTGATTTGGCTAAGGGACTAGTTATGTTTTCTTTGTTATCCCACAGTTTGTTATCAGACAAACAGTCACCAAATATTTGTGCCCAATGCTGAGGTCTCATTCTTATTTCTGAGAACGATTCAGAGTTAGGAGCCCCCTTATATGGGAAGACTGTATTCTTGTAGGGAGCAGAATCTTAATCTTTCTTTTCCCACAGTTCCAGTGAGGCTGGTTGGTGGCCCTGGGCGCTGTAAGGGGCGCTTGGAAGTGAAGTACCAAAAACAATGGGGCACTGTGTGCAAAACAGGCTGGAATCTCTCAGCTGCGAAGGTGGTATGCAGGCAACTGGAGTGTGGGAAGGCCACACTGACGAAAAGGTGCTGTAACAAAGATACCCAGGGCCAAGGACTCATCTGGCTGAGCAACGTATCATGCTCAGGACGGGAAGAAAACCTTCAATACTGCCTTTCTGGGCTTGAGGAGAATAATAACTGCACCCATGATGAGGATACATGGGTCGAATGTGAAGGTAATGCCTATAAGTCCAGGGACTAGGTTTATTTATGAATTTGATTAAATAGAGTTCTATTCAATCAGTGTTCATAAAGAACTACTCTGGTAGTTGAGCTGCTAAAGAATCTGACTACAATGCAGGAGACCCTGGTTTGATTCCTGGGTCTGGAAGATCTTCTGGAGAAGGGATAGGCTACCTACTTCAGTATTCTTGGGCTTCCCGGGTGTATCAGATGGTAAAGAATCCGCCCGCAATGTGGAAGACCTGGGTTCAATCCCTGGGTTGGGAAGATCCTCTGGAGGAGGGCAGGGCAACCCAGTCCAGTATTCTTGCCTGGAGAATCCTCTTGGACAGAGGAGCAGAGTCAATCAGGACTGAGTGACTAAGCTCAGAACTCATGCATCAAATAACCATGGCAAAACTGTTTAATTGTGCTGCTCATCAATTCTCTTGTTTTTAACATGAAGCTAATGATACTTAACTTTGTATATGAAAATGCTTTAAGCAGTATTAACTGCTAGATTAATATAAAATATTATTGAATTGGATATATAGGGATAGGACACACAATTCCATGTATTTGTTGAACTTATTTTCAATTAAAAAAAAACTACTAGAAAGTCATTCATAAGTATTAGACTTTTATAAACTAGATGGGAAAGTAAAACATCTTAGTTAAGGAAACAGACCTGGGATATACGGATTGGAAACTAGAGCAAGGGCTATGATCACAGAAACACAGGCAGGTAGAGAGCTTCAGAAGTGTTAATGGGATTTGAATAAGGATGTAGATGACGTTTTTTTTCTTCTTTCCATGCGCCACTCCATCCCCTGACCCTGCAGATCCCTTTAAATTGAGGCTGGTAAACGGAGACACCAGGTGCTCTGGGCAACTGGAGGTGCTGCACAAGGGCATATGGGGCTCTGTCTGTGATGACGGCTGGGGAATAAAGGAGGAGCAAGTGGTGTGCCAGCAACTGGGCTGTGGAAAGCCAATCTTTGTACCTGCCAAAGCGCGGAGAAAGTTTGTCCCTGGAGATGGGCGCATCTGGCTAGATGATGTCCATTGCAAAGGGCAAGAGCAGTCTCTGGAGCAGTGTCAGCATAGGTCCTGGGGGTATCATGACTGCAACCACAAGGAAGATGTGGTCGTATTCTGCTTGGGTAAGCCCTGTAGATTGGGTAGGCCCCATGGGTACTGGCATGGAGGGAGGTGAAGAAGCGGGTGGTGGGGTGTGAACTCTGAGGGTAAGGGTTATTCTACTAGTGCTGCACAGCTGCCCATAATAGTCACCTACTTTGTATTACTTCAACAAATTACTTGAGACTCCTAGTCATGGATAGAATGATAATAATAGATTAAAAATCCCATACCATGCAGTTATTGAGTGTGAGAACAAAAGAGGTTTTGAAAATTATTGAATTGACATCTTATTTTAAATCTGGAGAGAGTAAGAGAAAAGGAGGGCTTTAGTGATGGAAGACTAGTGTTTGAGTTGAGCCTGCCATTCTGAGGCTAGTTAATCTTAGCTAGTCAAAAGGAGATACTTGCTCCATTTCTCGCGAAGAGTTTGTGATTGTGGAGGGTGAGAAGTGCTAATATAAGTGAATATGGTTTGTGACTCACATGGGAGCTGGTTGAATAAGTCTAGGGCACTGAACTAGGCTCTGACGTGGTTCACATCAGTGTGAGATAGGTATGTGATTATGATCTGGGAGGGTCTCCCTTTCCTATTCTTGGAACCAGTGTTCTTTCTTGACCTCTTTGAGCTTGAATGAAATAATCCCTTCTTGACATGTCCCCATACTTACTGTACATTCTTCTCTTTACAGAAGAGCAGCCTGACATTTGATGTTTGGCCTGACTCCAGCAGATCCTGAGTGCCCTTTGCTTTCTCCTGGTCTCAAATGGCTTAGTGCAAGCACTGGGCTTGCAGGCTCAGCTACCACTCCCTCAGCCCCTCAGCAAGAATCTGGACACTCTCTGCTCTCAGAGCCAAGTACCCCCATCATCTCCTGGAGATATGAGTTGTTGAATTCTCTCTTGCCAAGGAAGATGACCTCCCAGTCACCTGCTCTTCACTGCTGACCCTCTGGCATTGATTCTGGCCCCTCCTGCTTCTTTTCAACCAGCCTGGGATCCCCAAGTCTGTTCCTTTGACCACTACAGGACATTTCTAAGACCAAACCTACATGTCCGTAAAGAACATGAAAGTAAGGAGTCAACAAAAGGAACATTTGAAGGGGAATATGGGTAAATAATGAGATGAAACTTGAGGGAAAGCTCTTTGAATGTTTTTTCTCAAGCCTTCAACACTTTTTCTTAACCTTCAACAATTAACATCTCACTATTCTTTTGTTGTCTGATAAAAGCAGACACATGTTTTCAAGGGCAGAGCAGTATCCTGTAATCCTAGACCTTTTCATGACACTTGGAAAAGAAATATCACACCCTCTGAATGCCCATAATAAAACACCTTTGTTGACTATCCATATACAACTTGCCAACATGGTGTGCATTTAACAAGAAGAATCCCACAAATGTATTGTAGTTTTCCCAAGGAAAAATGTATAGACCTGTGACTAGAAGGGAAAGAAGAGATGCAGAAAGAATTTGGGGGAATCCATCGTTGTGCCTCATGCCAATCAGATGATATCATTTTAATTTTGTCAACTCAGATTTTAGGGTCTGTAAGTTTGATGCAAGACAGGATGATACTAAGGAGAGAATCATGGCTTGGTTCTAAAAGTTGACAACTTCAGGCTCTGAGACTGAGTTGAGTACCTATTATGTGTCTGCATTTATGCTTGCTAATAAAGTAGATCTCACAGTCTCAAGAGTTGCCTCTCTGTGTGATACGCTCTTTCTACCCAAGGGGAAAGCAGGTGCATCAGTTTTACAGGGGTGGCCTTTCAGGTAGTATTAGGTAGAAGAGAACCTGCTGGCAGATGCAGTCATGTGTGTAACACAGCTCTCTCCTCTGGATGGAGAACTTTCTATTTCCTATCATGGGAAAAATAGAGAAACTTAGCTTCATAAAAGAGAAGAAGATGACCTAACAGACACTTTGGTATCTATCATGCCTACTCAAAGAGATTTTGCCTCTGTTTGATCAGTTATGTCAGGTCTTCCTGATTTTCCTCACAGATTAGTATCATGTTTCCTAAACCATGTAATATCAACTGGGTTGGCCAAAAGTTCATTTGTGTTTTCCCATAAGATCTTATGGACAAATCTGAATGAACTTTTTGACCAACCCAGCAGAATCTAGAGACCTGCTGAACTGCCTTGATTGAGTCATTGAAAAGCTCTTTTATCCTAAGTAGAGTAGAACAAGGTTGGAATTTCACAAAAGAAAGTTTGATTTCCTTTTAATTTACATTAAAATTTCTTTTGTAAAACTCCAACCAAGAAGACACCCAAGAACCAATCAGATAAAAGCAACAGCTGTTGCAGGAGGCCAAGTGATCCAAAAAAGCAAGAAGGCAAGACATGACAGAGCCTGAAAGGCAGTCTTAGAGGTCTAGTAAGAATGTGTCATTAAAGAGGAGACTGAGATGCTGAAGGACAAGGGTGACACTAGCCTGCTAGCACAGTTCAGGAGAAAAGTGTCCCCGACTCGAGAATATGGCTGTTTATGTTGATTTCCAAAGTGGACACGTGTAAAAATAGTCTATCAGAGCCTGAAGAAATTAGCATAGTGAGAACGACAGTGCTCACGAACAGTCCCGTGTGTTTCTTCTTCCTGGACATGCCGCGAGTCTATCCCAGGTTTGTCTTACTAGAAGCTACCCCAGCCAGATTCCTGCCCCTGCCCTGGCAAGGCAGTGGAGTAAAGTGGAGCTCTGCATTCAGTGACAATGTTACCCCTTGAGTATTTTAGGAGTTGCCATATGCGTTGGCATATGCGTTATTCCCAAAGAACCTGTCCTGTAACTGGCATCTCCTGACCCTTGCCCCATTCCAGATTCTAGCAACTCCCAAACTGCTCAGCATGCACATGCTCACTACACATTCCTACAGGAGTCCTGGATAGCTGTGGGCCTCCAGGCCTGTGGAGCTGGAGCCAAACACCAAGCACCTACATAATCTCCAGTAGGGAGGGAGACACTTTTCTCCTGGACTCGAAATTTACCCTGAGGCTGTAGCTGGAAATTGGCCCGACTCAGTCCTCATTTGGACTTGTTTCCTGGTGGTCCCAGGCTCCTCCAGGCAACGGGGCTGCCAGGTGTCCTTTTGTCTAGGTGGGGCCATTCTCATAGTGGAAAGGGTGCCACTTCACATCAAGGCAGTTAACAGCAGTATGCCTTCTCCATGCTGTTTCTCTTCCTAACTAACTTGTTAGAGAAGACCCCAAGGTTCTAGGGGAGGGCCTACTGAGACGATTAAAAGGAGCCTGGATCTTTGAATGACTATGTGAATCTCTGAATAGTCATACTCTGCTGATTGTGTTATGAATAAAAAATAGACTTTATTTGTATTAAGTCAGTGAGATGTTGGGGTGGTTTTTACAACAGTTTAGTCTGAATAACAAAGACATAAATAGTACTTAAAAATATTGGTTGCATTCCTTTAAAGATCACCAGAAAAAATTTTTTTCTAAATATCATGCATTTTATTTTTAAGTAATTTTTAGTCAGTATAGTTGCTTTATAATGTTGTTAGTTTCTGCTGTACAGCAAAGTGAATCAGCTATATGTATACATATATCCCATTTTATGGATTTCCTTCCTATTTGGGTCACCACCGGGCACTGAGTAGAGTTTCCTGTGCTTAAAGTAGTTTCTCATTAGTTATCTGTTTTATACATAGTACTGTATACATGTCAATGTCAATCTCTCAATTCATCCCATCCCCTTGTTCTTCCCTTGGTGTCTATATGTTTGTTCTCTACACCTGTGTCTCTATTTCTGCTTTTCAAATAACTTTATCTGTACCATTTTTCTAGATTCTCCATATAAGCACTATTTTATGATATTTGTTTTTCTCTTTCTGACTTGCTTCACTCTGTGTGACAGTCTCCAGGCCCTTCCATGTCTCTGCAAATGGCAAAATTTCATTCTCCCTTACCCCAAATTTCTAATGATCATTTGGTTTCCTCAAAGCCTCTAGATATCTAGTATCCCATGCTAATTAAGAAACATGAAATTTGGCCCACTCATTTTATTTTTACTATAAATTAACTATAATTAATTAATGTATTTTTATTTTGGTGGTCTTCTGAGTCCCTCTTTTTTCTAGAAACTATGCAAGGTCCTCATGGACAATTCTTTGGCAACATTTTAAAGTATATCTTAAGACTTCTTTTTTTTTTAATAACAATTTTGGGATCACAACAAAACAGAATGGGAGGTGCAAAGATTTCCCATACACCTTTTGCCCTCACACATGCATAACTTTCCCCATTCTTTGCATTCCCAATAGAGTAGTATATTTGTTAAAAACAGTGAAACTACAGTGAAATATCATTATCACCCAAATTCCATACTTTGTATTAAGATTCACTTTTGATGTTGTTCTATGGGTTTGGGTACATTTATAAACATGTATTTCCCAATATAGTATCATACCAAACAGTTTCATTACCTAAAAATCCTCATTTATCCCTCACTCTTTTCCCACCCCTAGCAACCACTGATCCTTTTACTGAAAAGCTCTAATTTTCAAGAAAGTTATATCATTGGAATTGTACAGTATATATACTTCTCAGATTGATTTTTCACTTAGTAATATCTATTTATGTTTCTTGATAGCTTGTTTCTTTTTAGTACTAATATTCCATTGTCTGCATGTGCCACTGGCTTGTATCCATTTATTTACTGAATCCCATGTTGGTGCTTCCAAGTTTTGACAATTGTGAATACAGCTGCTATAAACATCTGTGTGCAGATTTTTGTGTGGCCATAAGTTTTAAACTCTTTCTGGTAAGTACTAAGAGCATTTTACAACAATATAAGCATGATCTCTGTTTGTTTCCAAGGCAAACCATTCAGTGTCACAGTAATCCATGTTTATGCCTTAACCAGTAATGGTGAAGAAGCTGAAATTGGATGGTTCTATGAAGACCTACACAAAGCTAGTGGAAGTGATGGAACTCCAGTTAAACTATTTCAAATCCTGAAAGATGATGCTGTGAAAGTGCTGCACTCAATATGCCAGCAAATTTGGAAAACTCAGCAGTGGCCACAGGACTGGAAAAAGTCAGTTTTCATTCCAATCCCAATGAAAGACAATGCCAAAGAATGCTCAAACTACCACACAACGGCATTCATCTCACATGCTAGTAAAGCAATGCTCAAAATTCTCCAAGCCAGGCTTCAGCAATATGTGAACCATGAACTCCCTGATGTTCAAGCTGGTTTTAAAAAAGGCAGAGGAACCAGAGATCAAATTGCCAACATCTGCTGGATCATAGAAAAAGCAAGAGAGTTCCAGAAAAACATCTATTTCTGCTTTATTGACTATGCCAAAGCCTTTGACTGTGTGGATCACAATAAACTGTGGAAAATTCTGAAAGAGATGGGAATACCAGACCACCTGACCTGCCTCTTGAGAAACCTATATGCAGGTCAGGAAGCACCAGTTAGAACTGGACATGGAACAATAGACTGGCTCCCAATAGGAAAAGGAGTACATCAAGGCTGTATATTGTCACCCTGCTTATTTAACTTATATGCAGAGTACATCATGAGAAACGCTGGGCTGGAAGAAGCACAAGCTGGATTCAAGATTGCCGGGAGAAATATCAATAACCTCAGATATGCAGATGACACCACCTCTAGGGCAGGAAGTGAAGAGGAACTAAAAAGCCTCTTGATGAAAGTGAAAAAGTTTGCTCAAAGCTCAACATTCAGAAAATGAAGATCATGGCATCTGGTCCCATCACTTCATGGGAAATAGATGGGGAAACAGTAGAAACAGTGTCAAACTTTATTTTTTGGGCTCCAAAATCACTGCAGATGCTGATTGCAGTCATGAAATTAAGACACTTACTCCTGGGAAGGAAAGTTATGACCAACCTAGATAGCATATTCAAAAGCAGAGATATTACTTTGCCAACAAAGGTCCGTCTAGTCAAGGCTATGGTTTTTCCTGTGGTCATGTATGGATGTGAGAGTTGGACTGTAAAGAAGGCTGAGTGCTGAAGAATTGATGCTTTTGAACTGTGGTATTGGAGAAGACTCTTGAGAGACCCTTGGACTGCAAGGAGGTCCAACTAGTCCATTCTAAAGGATATCAGTCCTGGGTGTTCTTTGGAAGGACTGATGATAAAGCTGAAACTTCAATCCTTTGGCCACCTCATGTGAAGAGTTGACTCATTGGAAAAGACCCTGATGCTGGGAGGGATTGGGGGCAGGAGGAGAAGGGGACGACAGAGTATGAGATGGCTGGATGGCATCACCGACTCAATGGACATGAGTTTAAGCGACCTCCAGGAGTTGATGATGGACAGGGAGGCCTGGCGTGCTGCAATTCATGGGGTTGCAAAGAGTTGGACACGACTAAGTGACTGAGCTGAACTGAACTGAAGCTTTCAAAATCCAATATGTAATTTATACTCACAGTTATTTCAGTTTGGAATAACTATATTTCAAATGCTCAAAAGACATTCGTTGTTAGTTTCTACTCTGTTTGATAGCAGATGTAGACTCTCCACTGTTTCCTCTATACCTGTGACTATTTCAGTCATCACTAGTCACACTTCACTGTGTTTTGTTTATATATTTCTCTTCTCTTATTATACTGTGGTTTCCTGACACTTAAGAAACACGCTTTAAAAAACATTTCTGTAAATCCAGCATGCTGTATGGTTCATGGCACATGTTGTCATTTTCAGAGACCAATAAGTAACACCCCATTCTTACTCACTCCAGTTTGAAACAACTGAGAGTAGCAGGAGTCATGTAGAGGGAGATCAACCTTCAGCTTTATAACCAATAAAAATTATCTGGAGGGAGTGGCTTCAGTTATGTGACCTCAGTGGGTTTTCTGATAAGTCCCTACTGTACTAGGTAAGTTTACCATCCCAGCCACAGGCAGTCTGGACAGCCATGGGCCTCTGCAACAGGGGCAGACTCCTTTTGTATGGATGGTGGCAGATTAGAACAGGATGAAGCCTTCTAACTCAAAGAGAAATCCTAGGTATCACCAGGGCAGGCATACTCAATAGTTTCTTCTAAATTTGTCAATCAAATATTAATAAGTGACATCTCCTTGATACTATTCTTCTTGAAGTATGAAGAGAAAATCTCTCTTTTTTATGAAAAGAGAGAAATAGAGGAATAACAGTCCAGGGCAGAGATCCAATAAATAAATGAGTAATATTAATTTGAAGACAAAGTCAAAGTGATAATGCATATTTGTAGTACCCGGCCACAAATCTGTTGTGTGACTGTATTAGATTTTACTATGCTAATAAACCATATCAGTATCTCATGACTTACAGTGTAAACTTTTATTTCTTGCCCTGCTTGAGGGTTTCCCTGATAGCTCAGTTGGTAAAGAATCCACCTGCAATGCAGGAGACCCCGGTTCGATTCCTGGGTTGGGAAGATCTCCTGGAGAAGGGAAAGGTTACTCACTCCAGTATTCTGGCCTGGAGAATTCAATGGATTGTATAATCCATGGGGTCACAGAGTCGGACATGACTGAACAAATTGCACTTGCACTTTCAGACTAACTGAAGGTTGCAGGTAGTTGGGTTTTGCTGTGTTCCTCTGCCCTCAGCATGGTTTGGCTTTGGTTATGGGCTGGATTCAGGTTTTCTCTGTCATCTCATTCTAGGAAATAGGTTGAAGGAGCAGTCAAGCCAAACCATGCAACTGCAATTAAGTATCTGGATGCAGCAAATACCTTGTACATTTAAGTCTTTTTGGCCAATGCATGCCCCATAGCCAAGCCCAAAGCAGTGAATTAGGGACATCCACTTCACCCAAAGGATACTTGAGCAAATCACCTGACAATGAGAAAGCATATACAGTTCTCTTATGGGTAGGGAGCCAATGGTGGCAGTACTCCAGTCTACTACAGTGACTTGTATCGAGTTTCTTCTCCTCTATGGACCACATTTTCTTCATCCATAATATATAGGAATGAAATTTCATTTTTTTGACTGCATGTCTGGGCCCCATAGCTCAGCCAAGTTGGTTAAAATTAACCAACACAGCTTCCCCTGCAGAAACTGGTCTTTGTTAGATATGACTCATCAGAACTGCAGACCTCTACTCTGCATGGTGGTGTGGTACTTCACTCTCTAAACTCTTGCATTTGAGTTCACATCACCTCTGTGCCCTCATTACTGCTCTATGCAGCAAAAGATGCTGATTTTCCAATAGAAGCATCCTTTTGTGTAAATTCTTATTCTGCTGTTGGAGCCCCAGTGACAGCATTCATTTTCATATTCCTCTCCTTAGTGGTGTGCCCTTTCACCCAGTGCCTCCTTAATCTGCTCATATCCCCATTGACCTCATTAGAATCTTTATGGGTGGGCTCATGGGTTTTCATTTCATCATAGTATTACATAACTTAAATGTGTGTTCCACTTAGTAGATATGTATGGGTTAATGTTATAAAAATAAACATGTTAGAACTCAATAAATAATGCCATTTTTAAACCCATGGAGAAGAAAGGGACAGATATTTTCATCTGAAGAAAATATGAAGGACACATATGAGTGCAGGAAAGAGGTGTGAAACAACACAGAGTATGCAGAAACATAGCCTTATGCTCTGAGTTCAGAGGGCTTCACATTGCTCATTGAACTTTATGCCTTGTCCTGAAACTTTTAAACTAGGCGAATTCATCCCTACACAGGCTTTCCCAAATCAGTAAACAAAGCTGTGGCACACCTGTCTTGTTTGTGGCAATTTCCTGGAGGCCTTTAGTCTAGTCCCAACATTGCTCCCTCTTCCCTCTAGCTTTGCACATATTGACCATTTGTTTCTTTCTTTTTCTGTCAGGCATCTCTGTCCATGGGATTCTCCAGGCAAGAATACTGGAGTGAGTTGTCATGCCCTTCTCCAGGGGATCTTCCCAACCCAGCGATTGAACCTAGCCTCCTGCAATGCAGGCAGATTTTTTACCAACTGAGCCACCAGGGAAGCCCAAATATATGCCTACTCTTTTACAAATTTATTTCTTATTTAGGTTATTATTAGACCATTTGTTTATTTTCTTAATCTTCCTCTTTGTACTCGATACCTGGACTTGGATGTCATTCCTGAAAAGCATCTTCCCATATCCCCTAATACCTTAGCTTCCACACATTCTTACTCCTACATACTCAAAGACTCAAGAAATGTTGAAAATTAAGATGGCTTATTCCCTTCTAATCCACAGTCTAAGTTACACACAGCCTTCAAGTGTGGAGAACTGGTAGCCCCAAGGTGCTAAGGGAAGAAACAGGAGAGATTACAAATATCCTAATTTTAGGTGAGGGGAGGAACAATATTACAAATGCCAGGGTTAGTGATAATGGTGAACTTACCTCAAATGTCCAGAAGATAATTTGCATAGGCATAGTTCCTATATTTCACTTACAAATGCTTCTTAGTTTGTAATGTCCTATGATTTTATTTTTCAGTTGTTTCATGCCCACTTATTTGTACACTGTTAAAGTTTAAATACGGAAGCTAGTATCTTATAAACTGTTATTGTTGTTCAGTTGCTCAGTCATGTCTGACTCTTTACGACTCCATGGACTGCAGCACGCAAGGCTTCCCTGACCCTCACCATCTCCCAGAGTCTGTTCAAACTCATATCCATTGAGTCAGTGATGCCATCCAACCATCTTATCCTCTGTCATTCCCTTCTCTTCTTGCCTTCAATCTTTCCCAGCATCAGGGTCTTTCCAATGAGTCAGCTCTTCACATCAGGTGGTCACAGTATTGGAGCTTCAGCTCCAGCATCAGTCCTTGCAGTGAATGCTCAGAGTTGATTCCCTTTAGGGTGACTGGTTTGATCTCCTTGCCCTCCAAGGGACTCTCAAGAGTCTTTTCCAGCACCATAGTTTGAAGGCATCAATTCTTCAGGGCCCAGCCTTTCTATTGTCCAGCTCTTACATCCAAACATCACTACTGGACACTTGACAACCATGCATGCTAAGTTGCTTCAGTCATGTCCAACTCTGTGCAACCCCATGGACTATAGCCTACCAGGCTCCTATCTCCATGGGGTTCTCCAGGCAAGAATACTGGAGTGGGTTGCCACACCCTTTTCCTGACCCAGCGATTGAACCCATGTCTCTTACATCTCCTAAATTGGCAGGCAGGTTCTTTACCACTAGCACCACCAGGGAAACCAGAGCTTTGACTATATGGACTTTTGTAGGCAAAGTGATTTATAAGCTGTCTTATATATAGGTTGACCCTGCAAACCACTAGTCTTCCCAGGTGTCTCAGTAGTAAAGAGCTAGCCTGTAATGCAGGAGATGCTGGTTCGATCCCTGGGTGAGGAAGATTCCCCTGGAGGAGGGCATGGAAGCCCACTTCAGTATTCTTGCCTGAAAAATCCCATGGACAGAGGAGCCTGGCCGGCTACAGTCCATAGAATCACAAAGAGCTGGACACAACTGAAGAAACTGAGCAAGCATGCACAAATTGTCATGTGCAATGACTGTCATACATTAACCGCAACCTGGGTGACCGCGCATTTGTCCTTGCCTTAGTGACACTTGTGTGTGTAGGGTGACTACAGTTGAGGCTGCTGCAAGGCAAAAGGATGTGCTGATTAGATATGGTTGAGGAGACACACTTACCAAAGATGATAAACATGCTGTTTGAATTTCATCAGGACTACTGCCTGATGAGATGCCCATCAAAGTCAGAATCTGCCTTTGGGATATTTACTTTGAGTTACCTGAGTTCTTAAAGAAGACGCTGATGTATTAATATGCACTGTCTTCAAAATTTGGAGATAAAACCAAACTGTAAACAGGAGTGTGTTTAATCTTCTTGACCTCCAGAGCAGAGGAATAGAGTGGCTCTCAGGAGACGCTTGTTCCTTCTATTTCTGTACACGTGTGCTTCCGATCATGTGACTTCTGATCCTGACTTCCTCAAACTCCTGACAAGCCACAGCCTCTTGACTCTAAGATGAATTCTTTTTTTGATGAGAGAGTCCCTTCAGTTCCATGTCCACTCCCCAACCTGGTCCTCATGTTGCTGAGGCTCCTGCTGTTGATCTGTGGTGAGTAGGATAACTCAAAGAAGGGTATGGGATTCTGTCCCCTAGCACCCTGCCTTCTGAAGCTTTGGGGTTTCTCAAGACTGAGTTTCTGCCCAGTGATGGTCAGGTGTGCTCAGATCTTTACTCTCCACTGAGGGCTCGGAGCTGGGCAGAAAATCATAGATACTGGAGAGCCAGATTTTGGAAGAAAACTGCCATTTTATTTTTTTATCTCATAGCAAGTGTTCACTTTCTTTCTTTCCTCTATTGATTCTGACTTTGTTCTTGGTGGTTTTGATAGCCACAAAGATAATTCATACAACAAATTGGCCTCTTAGTCCCTTTCCCTTCTTATCATCAAAATGATTTCCCTATTTTCTTCCTTGTGTTGTGTGTTAGTCACTTAGTTGTCTCTGACTCTTTGGGAATCCCATGGACTGTGGCCTGCTAGGCTCCTCTGTCCACGGAATTCTTTCTCTGGGCAAGAATACTGGAGTGGGTAATTATTCCCTTCTCCAGGGGATCTTTCTGATCTAGGGATCACCTGGGTCTCCCACATTGCAGGGAGACTCTTTACTATCTGAGCCACCAGGGAAGCCCCCATCCGTCCTTGGCTTCCCCTATTTTCTCCACTGAGGGCTCGGAGCTGGGCAGAAAATCATAGATACTGGAGAGCCAGATTTTGGAAGAAAACTGCCATTTTATTTTTTTATCTCATAGCAAGTGTTCACTTTCTTTCTTTCCTCTATTGATTCTGACTTTGTTCTTGGTGGTTTTGATAGCCACAAAGATAATTCATACAACAAATTGGCCTCTTAGTCCCTTTCCCTTCTTATCATCAGAATGATTTCCCTATTTTCTTCCTTGTGTTGTGTGTTAGTCACTTAGTTGTCTCTGACTCTTTGGGATCCCATGGACTGTAGCCTGCTAGGCTCCTCTGTCCACGGAATTCTTTCTCTGGGCAAGAATACTGGAGTGGGTAATTATTCCCTTCTCCAGGGGATCTTTCTGATCCAGGGATCACCTGGGTCTCCCACATTGCAGGGAGACTCTTTACTATCTGAGCCACCAGGGAAGCCCCCATCCGTCCTTGGCTTCCCCTATTTCTACCATCAAACCCCAGAACTTGTGATTACCAACGACTGTCCCACTTCCAAAGTCTTTGATTTCAGCATTCACCTTCCCATCCAATTATAGCATATTTCCTGCTCACTTTGTCTAATGCTGCATATTCAACATGCCTTCCACTCCCCAGTCTTACTTTTCTGTTGTCGATTACTACACTCTGTGTCCTCACTTCTCAGATTTCATCACAATACTCTCAGACATATCATCACCTCTCCCCCAGAGTGCTCTTCTGACTAGTATTCTTTTCTGCATGCTTTACACCTGTGCCTGAGCAACTGAATGTGACCCGAAACCAAAGGCACAGTCCTGCTGCCTTTCTTTCTTTCTAAACGTAGTACAGCCATCTCAGGTGGCTATCAGGGGTGCCACACAATCCTCCTATTCTTTTGGCGTCAATGCTCTTCCATTCTTGACCACTTCCTCATACTCCCTCCTTTCTCCTCAAACTTTTCCTTGTTGCTCTTAATTTAGAACACTGAGGAAAAGAAAAGCAATCAAAAGAAAATTTCTTCATCTTTCCACTGCTGTATCTCTGCCCACCTCTGTATTTACATACTGTGATTTTTCTCCCCCTATTATGGATATATTTTCCCTCATCCTATTGAAGACAGGACTCTCCACTTGTGCATTGGGCCCAGACTCCCTGGCTCCATCATCAAAATGTTTCTCCATCCTGGGCTCTTCCTATAAGTATATAAATATGCTATAATACCTTCTATTTTAAAATCATAGAAATGTGACCTCCATTTGCTTCACCATTCAATGTATCCCTTTATAGTTTTCAGTGAGTTGCTATCTTTACCTGGCATCCTCCCATCCTTTCTTTTTCAAATTCATTGTTAATTTTCTTTGTAGTAAGATTCACTTTTTGATGCACTTTGATTTTTGACAAAGGCTGGAGTCATATGACTACTACCACAATCAAAATACAGAATATTTCTATCACGTAAAAAAAATCCCTCAAGTCCTCAATCCCTTTAGAGTCAACTCTTCTTAACCCTTGGATATTGGTAAACAATTTTAGGTCCTTATAGTTCTTCCTTATCCTTTCTTGATTCCACTTTAATCAATCTTTGCCTTTACCACTCCTCTAAAACTGCTCTGATTAATATCACCAACCACCTCTATGTTGCTTCACTTAGGATTCAATTTTTATTTCTCATTTTATTCAACATCTCAGATCATAGTTGACCATTCTAACTTTGGGAAATATTTTCCCACTTGGCTTCTTAATATTATATTCTGTTGGTTTTCTTTCTAACTTAATATCGGATGCTTTACTGGTCTCAAAATATTTGACTTTCCCAAGATTGGCATATAGACTTTTCTATATCCATACTCATTTCCCCAAGTTATATAGTTCAGTCATTTAATGTGCCATTTTAAAGACCTTTAAATCAAGTTACTTATCCAACTTGATCTCACTTTTGAACACCTTGCATATATTCAACTACTATCCAACTGTCTAATATGTATTTTAATCTCAACATGTCCAAACAGATCCTTTGATTTACATGAACCACCACCACCTCCATGAAACTTAACCTATTCCTCCCTACCATTCGTCCATTTTTGTAAACACCACCACCATTCTTCCTAGTGTACTCCTAGATACACTTAATTCCTCTCTTTCCTCTATATATTCAACCCACAAGTAATTCCTATTGACTCTACCTATACTGAAATTTGATTCAAACCTATACTGAAATTTGTCCCCATCACAGCACCAGTACTGCCTAACCAGAGCCATCATCCTCACTCTTCCAGACTAAATTCCCACTGATTTTCTCCCTGCTTTTCTTGCAAATCTGTAGTTCTTTCCACAGTGGAACAGTGATTTTACAAATGGATATCAAGTCAGAACTGTCCATGGTCCCCAATTACGTCATGAATGAAATCCAAAGCTATGACCAAGTCACCAAGCCTTCTGTGACTGGCCCCTGCTTACTTCTTACACAAAAATATCAACCACTCTCCCCCTCAGCTAGACAGTTCCAGGTGCACCTGCCTTCTCATTCTGCCTTGGACAAGCTCATTTCCTCTTGAGTGCTTTGTGTTTACTGTTTCTCTGCCAGAAATGTTTTCTTTCCCAAATATTCAGAAGGCCTGCTCTCTAATTCCATTCATGTCTCTATTCAATTGACATCTATCTAAATAGTCAAGACCATCCCAAGATACTCTGAAACTTATTTTTCTGTTTTATTTTTCATATAGGACTGACCATTCTCTGAGATCATGTTGCATATTTATTTATTTTTTTTATTGAAGGATAATTGCTTTATAGAATTTTGTTGTTTTTGTCAAACTTCAACATCAATCAGCCCATACTTATAATTGAATCTCTTCCACTATAATATAAATTCCTTAATGGAAAAGATTGTCATTCAAGGTCACTCCTGCAACCTAAGTGCAATGTACAAGGCCTAACATACAGTAAGCACTCAAAATTATTTGTTGTATGGATGAGTAAATAAAATGTAATTTTTATGCTAGCCCTCATTGATTCCCTTCTTGTACCTGAGGAACTAATTATTTAAATAAACATTTAATCTAAAACTGTAGGCATCTCAGACTAAACTGGACTAAAATTGATAATAATAGTGAGATAAAATTTACTGAATGCTAGATGAATTCCAGACATTCTTTTAAGCATTTTGTGGATATCAACTCATTTAACCTTCACAAAACTCTGTGAGGTAGGTTTATTATTATCTCCATTTTACAAGAAACCAAAGCACAGAGAGGTAAAGTGTTTTTCCCAGAGTCACACAGCTCATAAGAGGAAGAGTCAGGATTCAAATTAACATCATCTAGCTACAAAGCCTACATTTCCCCCAGAATTTTTGATTTTTAACCATATGCTATAATATTATGGTAAATTCTTGAGATAAGAGAATCTTTGGAGAAATCTGAATTCTTTCTCTGGACCTAAGCTTCCTTGTTCTGAAGTTGTCAAATAAAGGGGCATCATGTCTTGGGTATGACCCTGTCCACTCTCCTTGCTGATGAGTCAGCAAGTCTTTAGATCTGGGTCATCAGACTTTTGAGAGACGAAGTGAGGATGATGCGATTGAGGATGGAAGTCACTAAGTAGTTAGAGAACAAAGACACCATCTCATAATCACAGATGAGAGAAACTATTGGAAAATTTGATCACAAAACAGAACTATGTGTCATTTTGTAGGCAGGTGATTGAAGTGGAATAGGGGAAAAGGAATAGAGAGAAAGGAGAAAGGAAGCAGGGCAGGGGAGGGATAGAAAAATAAAGTGATAAGGAGGGAAAAAGAGGACAGAGAGAAAGGAGAGAGGAAGGGCACAAGGAAAGGAAGGTGAGCTGTTGGGCAAATCCTCGGGGGAGTTGAACTTTAGGTATGTTTGAGATTTGCCACCCTGTACTGACGGATCTCTGCTGAATTCTCTCCCAGCTCCACTCTGCGAATCAATTGGTGAGTCTCACTTCCTTTTTCTTTTTCATGATCTGTGGGTTACTTGAGCTAGTGCAAGAGGTCTGTGGATGGTTGTCTGATATCTAGTATATAGATGACAGCAGCTCCCTTGCGCCCAGATTGCTTGTGTTTGCACCAGTCTCTGCACGTGACATGTATGTACTCAGCTGATAGAGCAGGTCTTGCTCTGATCTTCTTTAGACAGTCTTTTTTACTGGGACATCTCAGTTTAGGAAGGGTGATGCTGTTTGCACAAGGAAGTCAGGGAGTGCTCAAGACTGATATCGCAAGAATCTCTGTTCTCTGCTGAAAGAGCTCCAAAGCCCCTGTGTACTCGCTAGTTGGGTGTACTACTAGAGGACTGAAGAAAATGCCAAAGTCATACCACCACAGAGACAACATTATAGCCAATGCTTGAGGCACATACAAATTGTAGACTGCTACCTTCCTCCTATTTCCAGCCATCCTCTGTAGCTATAACTGTTATCTCAGTGCAATTTCTCTCTTAGACTCTGTTTATGCAAGCTTATTTCATTACTTTGCTCCCAATTCAGTCTTACTTTTACCAGGCAAGGAGGGAAGGAAATTTCCCTGCAGAAGAAATCTTCCACTAAAGTATGAAGCTGAAGTTCCAATACTTTGACCACTTGATGTGACCAGCTGACTCATTGGAAAAGACCCTGATGCTGGGAAAGATTGAAGGCAGAAGGAGAAGAGGGTGACAGAGGATGAGATGGCATCACCGATTCAATGGACATGAGCTTGGGCCAAGTCCAGCAGATGGTGAGGGACAGGGAAGCCTGGGATACAAAGAGTTGGACTTGAGTTGGAGACTGAACAACAACAGCAACAACAATATATTGAAGACTGCTGTCTTGTGCAGGTTTAAAAGAGGTTATCCTGCTATTCCAACACAGGCTTCATGTGCAACTAGGCAACACAGGAATTCCCATGACCAGAAATACTCAGTTACTCATCTGATGTTTGGCCAAGACTAACTCACACCTTGTGTTGATGCCATGATGCCTTGCGCCTGGCTCTACTTTTACTCCACAAGGGTGTGTGACTCACTGTAGCCTCAGTAGAAATTTAAAGCCACGTCCAGGATGAAGAAACAAAGCTTTGGCCACCAGGAATTTGCCAGGTAGTCTCTGTGACTGAGAATTTTCTGAAACAAACTGAATGGCAAGACTGACCTTTAGACCCGTGCAAACTGCCCTGTCAGTGTCCTACTCCATCTTTACCCCAGACTCATTCAAAAGAGTAGGTCATAGTTGCCTTTTTAAATTCCCTTTCCTGCTCCCAAGACTGTGTTGCTCCTCAGTCCTCTGGGGACTACAATTTTCCAAGGAGAGAAAATGACTAAATGCCCTGGGTATTCCATGCCTCAGCACAGGCAAACATTTTGGTACCATGAAAGTGAAAGTGAAAGTTGCTCAGTCGTGACTGACTCTTTGTGACCCCATAGACTAGACAGCCCATGGAATTCGCCAGGTCAGAATACTGGAGAGGGTAGCCTATCCCTTCTCCAGCAGGTTTCCCAACCCAGGAATTGAACTGGGGTCTTCTGCATTGCAGGCAAATTCTTTACCAACTGAGCTATCATGGTACCACAGTTGAATTGAACTGTTAAAAGTCCAAGGGTAAAGCATTCTGATAGGAAGGTTTGGAGATAGAACACTTAGCATTTTTACCTGATAAGGAGACAAAGGGGCTTTTCTTAGGAATATTCTTAAAACTTCTCAAAGAACAGAGTCTCTGAAGGTTGGATAAACAAATGCCTATGAGCAAATGCTATCAGGGCTTTTGATATTTCATGAATTGTTGCAACTTGGATAGATAAGGACATAAGATGAAAGCAGAATACAACTTTACTCATCTTTAATTCATCCAGAAAAGAGCCCCTATGGCCAAAAAAGGATACATGACTTCTGTAGCGGTTTGCATAGAGGTCCCAGAGCAAGGGATCTGGGCCACATGGATGTGTGGGTGCAGACTATTTCTTGGCGAGTGTATGCTTGTTCTTTCCATTAGGAATAGCAATAAAACGGGCAGGAAAGAATAGTAAAGAAATCAAGTTCATCTGGGTATTTCCCAAACTGACTGATCTTCCATGTGTCATATTCTACCTCTGAAAGAGATAATGTGGGTCTGAGACATCAGGGAAAAGGGAACAGAAGAAAATGACAAGTATGGCTTATCACAAGGATAAGTGAAATGTATTTCCCTAGAACTTCGAGGTTCGCCTTCTCCAATGCCAACTCTAGTGACAGTCATCAGTATCCCTGCATTGTCTCCAAGAATGTTTTCAGTTCATGGATAGAAACTTCAAAGAATAAGACCCAGGTCAAAGGGAAGGGTTTGCCTTGTGGAAGGAAATGACACTGTAGGGGCAGGATGTGAACAGCTGTGTGTGTGGGCAGTTGAAAGCCCATGGGCCATGTCCCAGGGTGGCGGGGAGGATGGTAATGTGAGAAATGATCTGTGTGTCCAATGAGCTGGTTCTTTGAGTCTTGCTGAGAACACAAAGTGCCTCTGATCAGGATCTCTGAGCTCCATGCCCTAGAATATGTGTTTATTTCTTCCCTCTAGAACTGTTTCTGATAGTCAGCCCCTCTCGGCCCATAGAGGGGAACACAATGACCCTGACTTGTAAGACCCAGCCCCCTCCACAGAATTTGGATGCCAAGCTCCAGTTCCACTTCTACAAAGATGGTCGGGTCCTAAGGCTGGCCCAGGATAGCCTCCCGGAATTCCAGATTCCTGCTGTGCGGAAGGAAGACTCAGGGTCCTACTGGTGTCAAGCAAAGATAACACCTATCAAAGTCAAATTAAGCCGAAGAGTCCAGATAGAAGTTCACAGTGAGTGCCAGTGGGGACCTCTACTGGGGTGGGCCAAGATGGGCCGAGACATGAATCTGGTCTTCCCTGACTATTGTGTTCTGCTCCTGCATGCAAGGATGCTGTTTGAGGCATGTACCTAAACTTCTCTTTATCAGAGGCATTAAAAAAATTTTTTTTTAGTTGATAATTTCTTAAACCTTTGGCTACATCCCACAGCATGTGGTGCTTTAGCTCCCCAACCAAGGATTGAACTCATGCCTTCTGCACTGAAAGGCAGAGTCTTAGACCACTGGACCCCCAGGGACGTCTCTTTAACTTTTTTAAATAGCAGTTTTATTGAGATATAATTCACATAGTGCAAAATCCACACATTTGAAGTGCACAATTAGTTTTTAGGACATTCACAGTTAGGCAGCCTTCACCACGATCAACTTTAGACCATTTCCATCATTCCCAAAGCAAATCCCTTATTCATTATCAGTCAGTCCCCATTTCCCCCTCTTCTCTCCCTAGCTTTATACAGCCACCCATGTATTTTCTATCTCCATGGATTTTCCTATTCTGAACATGTCATATAAATGGAATCATATAACATATTGTCCTTTGTCACTGGCTATTTTCACTTAGGCAATATTTTCAAGATTCCTTGATGTTTAGATGTATCAATATTTCATTGCCTTTTATAGCTGAATAACATTTTATTGTATGAATATACTGCATTTTATTTATCAGCTTATAGTTGATGGACACTTGGGCTATTTCCACTTTTGACTATTATGGATAATCTGCTGTGAACACTCATGCACAAATTTTTGTATAGGTATATGCTTTCAGTTCTCTTAGGTGTAGAACTAGGAGTTGAAGTGCTGAGTTATATGGTAACCAAACTGCCAGACTCACTTCCAAAGTGGCTGAATCATTCACTCCACCAGAACTATATGAGAATCTTAATTTTTCCACATCATAAGGGATATTTTAATAGATGACATCATAAATGTCAAAGTGGGACATGTGAAGTTATGGTATCCCTTAATTTACTGGCAATAAACTCAACTTTCAACTTTTAAGACTTGATTGATTCAACCTAAAAAAATAGTATTTAAAATAGATGTTTAGAAAACATCTTAATATTTATTTTATCAGAGTTCTTTTTTTAGGTTCACAGTAAAATTAAGTGGAAAGTACACAGATTTTCTATAAACCTCCCACCCCCATATATGCACAACCTTCAGTCTTCCCTTATTCCTGCTATTCCTATTTAAGCAAACAAAAGAATGTTTAGAAATACCTTACTGTATTTCATCATTGTGCTGGAGGGTGTGGAGGAGAAAGCTGCATAACACAGGGTTCCTGACTGTGAGAAGCTGACACTCGGCTGGCATCTGAAACCACTAGGGCGGTCATGCTGTACAGGTTGACTATTGATAGAGACTGTAGAGAAGGGACACATCTGACTGAGGTGGTAAGAGGAGGCTTTGAGGGAAAGGCTAAGGGGGAAGGGACTATGGAAGAGAAGCTGAGGTCTGATTTTGAAAGATAAAAGGGAATTGAAGGTGTTTTGTGATTCTGAACCATGTTATCCCATATCAGGGTTGACATTTCTGACATCCTCTCCCACTCTCAAACAAAGAGGTATCCATGCTACCATAAGCAAATGTTAATACCTCCCGAAAGCTGAGCTTTCCCAAACTTGCTCAAAACTCAACACTCTGGACCTGGATCTCTACAAAAGCCACTGGACAGTTCATATGCCACAGGCCTGTTCTAGTACTTCCCCCATGTTGTTTAATTAAACCCTGCAACTGTAGGAGGTAGCTACCATTATCTTCTCCATTATAAAGGTGGAAAATTGAGTCTCAGAGAACTTAAGTAATTCAAACAAGCAAGCACACACAAGAAGAGTTGGAACCAACATTCCAACCCAGGCAGTTTGCTTTGTAACCTAGACTTTTAACCACTATACTACTGTGCCTTGAAAATGGGAGTTTGAGAGATCGGGGTTCTGGTAATCACACTGTTCTAGGCAGAGAGAAGACACTACATCCTCCATAGGAATATTATGGTGTCTTTCTTACCCTGGCATCATCAACCCAACCAGTGCCAATTCCAAATCGGCAGGACTCCTTACCTGTCCCTCATCCCACCTTTACATAAATTTTTGACTTGACCAGAGGCATTTGCTTCCAGGACTGTCACAAGTACCCTGACCCTGAAACCTTCCCTACTCAGGGCCTTCCTGTGTCATCGTGTGTTCATGTAGGAGTCCCCATCGGCAACGTGAGCTTGGAGATACAACCTCCAGGTGGACACCTGATGGAGGGAGAGAAGCTGGTTCTTCAGTGTTGGGTCACTGGGGGCACAGGAGATATCATCTTCTTCTGGTTCAGAGGAGCCCGGGGTTCAAGTCTGAAAACGAAGACCCAGCATTCACTGATGGCAACGTTTGAGATCCCTGCAGTGAGAGAGAGTGACTCTGACCAGTATTACTGTGCAGCTGACAATGGCTATGGCCCCAGCCTCAGTGAGCTGGTGAGCATCACTGTCAGAAGTAAGTTCCACTGCCTTCAGCTAGGCCAGCATGTTCCTCTGGGGCCCCCTGAGAAAGTTCACTGGGGTTGAGCCTCCGTGGGCAGGGCAGGGCAGTGCGTCATCATCAGAGACCCCCTGTGACAGTCTACTATCTCTCTCAGTTCCAGTGTCTCGCCCTGTCCTCACCGTCAGGGCTCCTGTGGCTCAGCTGGTGGTGGGCCATATAGTGGAACTTCACTGTGAGGCCCAGAGGGCTCTCCGCCGATCCTGTACCAGTTTTATCATGAAGATGTTGCCCTGGGGAACAGCTCAGTGCCCTTTGGAGGAGGAGTGTCCTTCAACCTCTCTCTGACTGCAGAAGATTCTGGAAACTACTACTGTGAGGCCAACAATGGCCAGGTGGCCCGGCGCAGTGAGGTGGTACCACTCAACATCACAGGTATAGCTTGAGTTGTGGAGCTGTCTTGGTCAATGTTTCTTCTCAGCATCCTGGAAGAGTTTCGCTGACCCCACAATGTCTCTGGTGGGTATGCTACTAAAGATGAGGCTTTGCAGGTAGTCCTGTTCTGGGAGATGTATCCAAGGGGCCAGGAGGACATCAAGGCTGGTTCCTCTCTTCTCCTCTCATCAATGTGACAAGCTGCAAGTCCCTAGGTGCATAAATAAATCCCACCTGCCCCAGGAAGAGCAGAAATGGCCTCAATCCGTGCTCAAAATATCTTCACCCCAAACCCAAGCCCTTCTCCTTGGCAGCTCATGTA
Organism: Aepyceros melampus; assembly: GCA_006408695.1. Lineage (NCBI taxonomy): Eukaryota > Metazoa > Chordata > Mammalia > Artiodactyla > Bovidae > Aepyceros > Aepyceros melampus. The sequence goes on along the minus strand of SJXQ01003083.1, from coordinate 52,630 downwards.
CAGGTCTCTTCCTTCAGTGCCTGTGGAAGACAGAAATGAAATTCTTACTTCAAGAATCATTGAGTTGCTGCTTGGCATCCTTGCTCCCACTACTTTGGCCCTATTATTTTGCTGCTGGCTCAAGAGAAAAATAGGTTAGTATTTATAGAGATTGGTATTTTGTTACTGTGATCTTTGTTTTCACTGAAATAAGGCTAGATTTGTGACATCTGTGCTATTAAGGATGAATATATTCCATTAGCTACCTTGCCTATAGATCTGCTCACAGGCTCTCCCCTCAACTTTCCAGCACACAGGTCAGTATCTATTTTTTTTAGTAAAACCCTTCAACCCCACATGTTATCAGTTGAGGTTAAGCTGATACCTTGAACTTCAGTGGTTTAATGTTTATACAAAAATGTAACTATTTAAAATAACCAGCCACTGGAAGAGAAATACAATGAACAGTTCCAGTTATACTGACTATTTCCCAGTTAAAGTCAATGCACTAATTCTTATTTGCCTTAGAATACTTCATGTGTTTTTTTTTTCTCCATGACATCCTCACCCAAGCATTCACACAGTCTGTTCATTGCTGTCTTTGTCACTTTTCAGTTTAAATATCATTTTCTCTAAGAGGCTTCACCTGGCCACACAGCCTACAATTCTCTTCTAGGTGGCTCAGCCGGTAAAGAATCTGCTTGCAATACAGGAGACCTGGATTCAGTCTCTGGGTTGGGAAGATCCTCCGGAGGAGGGCATGGCAACCCACTCCGGTATTCTTGCCTGGAGAATCCCCATGGAAAGAAGAGCCTGAAAGGCCACAGTCCATGAGGTCACAGTCATACACAACTGAATTACTAAGCAAATCATAGCACACATTCTTAATCAGAGTACCAATAGCTTCACACTTCATTTCAACCGATAATTACATATTTATTTGCAGGTTTAATCTCAGGTTTCCTGTTCTTCATAGAGTAAGTTGGAGATGGGGCAAGAGAGAATGTGAGATTCTCACTTAAATTTCAAGATTTTCAGGCATATATGGAGACCTCATCCAACTATAATGTGTCTATGGTAATGCATTTTGTTATGATAGGACTAGGTTGAAAAGTGTTAGTTACTCAGTTGTATCCAATTCTTTGCAACCTCATGGACTGTAGCCCACCAGACTTCTCTGTCCATGGAATTCTCCAGGCAAGAATAGTGGAGTGCGTAGTCATTCCCTTCTTTGTGAGATCTTCCCAACACAGGGATTGAACTCGGGTCTCTTGTATTGCAGGCAGATTCTTTACTGTCTGAGCCACCAGGGGAGCACTTTCAGGATTAGATTGTATGGTTGTAAAGCCAAAACCAAAAAAATGTTATAGGTGTGGGTACAGAGGCTTGGGCTCAAGTCCAAAGTTGATATTAACTGCCTTTGGGCAACTCGTTTGAGTATCCTGCACCTGAAGCGCTTCAACTGCAGTATGAAGGATCTGCCCAAATAATTGCCAGGATGTACTCTGGGCACAAAAGAGCACCTTGCAATGGGCATGCTAGAATAAGACACAGTCCTGCACAAGGACTGTATGAAAACACTGAGAGAGTCTCTCCACTGACATGTTTGTTCATTTGTTTGACTTGCAGGAAGACGTAGAGCCAAGGATACAATCAGGTGAGACCTCTGTTTGCTCTGTGTGCGCTGATAAAATATAGATAAATCTATTAAATTTTTTTTGAATTGTTCTCTCATAGAGCTTTTCTCCATGTTTTATCATATCTAAAACTGCCACTCCACAGTTCTTCCACTGGTAACTTCATTTGCTATTCCTCTTCTTTTATATATTAACTAATTAATTTAAATCCTTTCATCATTCGTCCTAACTTATCTCTTTCACTAAATCTGCAGAATAATAAAACTATACTATATTGACCAATTTCATACATTTATTTGATCAATTAACCAATATCTGAGAGTATGTAAATCATTTTTTTGAGTTTTAGAAATCATGAACACTTGGAAAGATATTTAGAGCTTTGAAGTATTTTAGAGTAGTTAAGATATACACATATTTCCAGAATACAGGCCAGAGAATAATCAACATACTGAAAAATCATTGATGACATTTCTTAGAAGATTAAAGGAGGAAGATTTTTTTTTAATTTATTGTTTATTTTATTTTATTGAAGTGTAGTTGATTTGTGTTACTTTCAGGTGTATAGCACAATTATTCAGCTCTCTTAATATATTCTTTTTCAGATTCTTTCCCCTTACATGCTATTACAAAACACTGAGTATATTTCCCTGTGCTATACAGTAGGCCCTTGTTGATATAGAGGAGGAAAAGATTTTTAAAATACTTTCATTGGGAAATATCAGTATTTAGTAGATACATTTTTATAGCATGTTATTATTTTTGCCAGTAAAAACCAGATTTTTTCTCCACACTAAAATAGCTGAAATTACTAATTTCATCTACTTGTAATTCTAATTACAAATCAGATTTACTGAAAATTTTCAGTAATACATGCATATGCAAGACCATTATCTTTTCCTTCCTCAAGGTGCTTGTTCTATGTAGCAACTGGTTTCCATTGGAGTAAATAACTATTCTTTCATTCAATATTTACTGAGAACCTATGATGCAAATAGCACTATCCTGGGTGTGGGCGATACCACAGAAAGCTGTCAGATAAGGACCTTACACTCCTGGAATATGTGCTCTAGGGATGCTCTGCAATGCCCTGCTCACTGCAAGCATAGCGCTGTGGCTTGTACCAGACAGCTGTGCTGATTGCTGATTTCCACATAAATTAGCATTCTCTCAGGACATTTCCTCCTTCAGGCTTCTCTCCTTCACTGTTTTACTCATGGTCCCAGGTAGTTATGTCTGGAACATCTGGGATTCTATCCCAGATAGATAACGTATGTTTCTGTGTTGGCAGGAGCATTCCCAGCCCTGCACCCCAAGAATCCACCTACTTCAACTCACAAGCCCCAGAGCAACTACACCTTGACTATGAGAATGGTGAGGCTTCCCAAATGACCTGGGCCAAAGCAGGCAGCGGGGGCTGGGGATGTCTATGAACCGAGCCTGACTGCTGAGTCCCTGCCACCTCTACACATCAGTGACTCCTCTGTCCTCATGGCTGGGATAGGTGGTAGGTACAGAGTGAATCAAATGTCAAGAAGAAGGGACTGTGTCGTATAATGATGCTTCCTTCTTTCTCTTTCAGTGAATATTGTAAGTGGGGATGAGGTTTATTCTTTGGTGTACTGTGTGCAACAGGAACAGCTGTCAGCGGCAGGTGAGACATGAGAGAGTGAATTTGTGTCTGATTTTGCCTTTCCTGGAGCCAGGAGGATAATCAGTGACTGTGTATGGCAATATGGCAGCTGGCAGTGCTGCTTCTATCCTTGGAGTTGAATATGAGCATTGCTATGCCTATCTGAAGATTGGCCTGTGGACTGGAAGCTGCCTTGAGTAGGTTCCAGTAATGACGCCAACTTGTGTATCTCACTCCCTGTCTGATGGCAGCCTTGGAAGTGGTACCAACTCTGTATTCTCTATAGCACCTCAAAACGGTTGCCTAGTTTTGGCTGTAGTCCCATCCCATCTTGATGCACACAGAAATACTAAGAGGTATTGATGCCAGGGGGGCTTCTCTGGTGCTCAGTGGTAAAGAATCCACCTGCCAATGCAGGAGCTGCAGGTTCAACCCCTGGGTCAGGAAGATCCCCTGGAACAGGAAATAACCATCCACTCCAGTGTTCTTGCCTGGGAAATCCCATGCACAGAGGAGCCTGGTGGGCTACAGTCCATGGGGTTGCAAAAGAATCAGACACAACTTAGCAATTAAACAGCAACAACAAATGCTAGGAGGGACCATCTGGCCCTCACATTCGCATGTGCCAATTTTCCTAGCCATATTTGTGATGGCAGAAAAGTAAGACAAAATATTAATGGATACAAGTTACAGGAAATAGGAGAGGAAGAAGTCTTTATTAACATTAATTTAAGGAAGGACTCTAGAGGAAATCTCACATATATTTGTCTTCACAGAAGAATCCCGGGGAACACATCATTGGGATAAGGTGAGTTAGAATCTTTGTTTCTTCTTCCTTGCTCTTTCACTCCTTCTTCTGGGGGCTGGGTCTCAAACTTCTAAAACTATGGCCACTTAGGAAAAACAAAAGATCTCATCAACTATCTCCTATTTTATCTCCCCACACAGTGGGGATTAAAAATATCCAATTATAACAGTAAAGTGTCTTTTTACAAGATAATTCTAGAGGCTCTCATATGCATATTTTTAGCAATGGATGTATGAAGGTTTGTAGCTAAACTGTAGTGCATGCTTAGTCTAAAAGTTCTATTGGTTTGAAAATCTTTATTCTGAAATACTGTTGAACCACGCATACATCACTTTGTGCTGTAAGGCTAGCCAAACAACATGTCAAAAACTAAATTGACATTGAATAAAATGAAACTAAGAGTGATTTTTGTCATTGAAAAATTGGTAATTTCTAAACTTTGATCAATTCAAGACTTCACTAATAATATAAAATTGCTTTCAGAAAATTATAGAAACTCCAACTTTGCATGTATGCAAATAGAGGAGGTGCTTTGTAATTTTGTTAGTATGGTGTGGCAACCAGTTGTCTCCAAACAGAATTCAAGTCCTTGATAAACTCTAGCAACAGGCTAAGTTTAGTTTATGAATACAAAATTCTGATGCCCTTAAAAAATTATAGCCTATGGAATGGCCTAATAAAGGCCCATAAAAATGAAAGGTTTTGCATATGTAGTTCAGTTTACAGCTCATCAGGAGCATGTCTGTAGCCCAACAATGGGATGCAAGCCCTTTGAAAATGTCTAGGGCCACAGTCCCAGAAAGCTCTGTGTTCTGTCTTGAGTGGTGCACCATGGTAGGGTGTATCCAGGCTGATCAGAAAGAGAACCTGCAGAAAATATGTTCTGTTTGTTTTCCCTGCTCAAGTTCTATCCATGTTCTATCCTGCTCAAGTTCTACCTTTGCTTCTAGGACTCCTCAGCCATATATTCCAGGCTGAAGAAGGCAGATCTTACAGATATGGACTATGACGATGTTATGTAGAGTTACAGAAGATTCTGCTCTTGGAAAACCATCCATGACTCCAAACCTCAGACTGTTATGTTCTTCAGAGATCCTGGGAGAATTAGCATTCCAGCACATCTCATCTGGGTTGCTTTCCTCCATGAAACTATTTCTGCATCTACTGTGAAGTGCAGTTTGCTCAAGCTTTGAAGAGGTCATCTAGAAGAACCCACCTGAACTCAGGAGTGGGAAAAACTTTGTTATTAGAACTTGATTTGTATTAGTTCTTTCAGGTACAGGTCAAACTCTGCTCTAAATTCTTTTTATAAGTTGAAGGAGGATGGGAATAAAAGAACTTGAGATCTTAGGGGTAGTGAGACAGTGAAGCCTGAAGTACATGAACCCAGGGTTAGTGATTTTGTGGGACTGCTCCATACAGAGAGCTGCATCCATATTTTTTTTTTTTGGGCAAGTGCTTTCTCTGAGCAGACAGTACAGAGCTCTAACCATGTTTCTTACATTGACCATCCTGTTCCTCCATAATATATGTGACTCAATGAATTTTGGAGTCACTATTACCAAATAGAATTAAACCACAGTTACATAAAATTCTGTTGTGGTTGCATTCAGTTTTAATGACATATTTTATATGCACAAGCTAATCTAGATGCTGCCATGTTTATAACGAGATATAATCTTTGTAAGTTTCATTACATCCACGGTTCTATATTTGTTGCAGCTTCTAGAAGTTTTAGGAATATGTTTTCTTCCTTAATTCACACATTTTTTGAAAATGTGATAATATGGTTTGAAGTCCATATTTTAATTTTAAAACAATCATAAGCTAACACATAAACTAAAACATTTAAAAAGTATATAATGTAAAAGTTAAAATCTTCCCTATAAGTTAACACCACAAATGGTACCCATTGTTTAAAGCTTAGCATTGTTAAGATCTTAACTCTGCAGATATTTTTCTATTTTTTTGTAGAAATACTTCTACATACATGTGAATATATTTAGAAGTACATATATTTAATAAAATATCATGAAATATTTTAAAGTCTGTACTATTTTAAAAGGCTATGTAGTATCCTATGATATGATAAATCATAACATTTTTTCTATTTTAGTAAAATATAAATAACATAAAATTTACCATTTTAATAATTTTTGAGCTACCAGTCTTTTCTTTATTTTCCACTTGTCAAATTCTTTATTTTTTTCTCATTTGTGTTTCTATTTTTCTTTTTTTATTGAGATAACATTGCTTTATAATATTGTATACATTTTATATGTATATTTATAATTTGACTTACATTTACACTACAGTGTGCTGATCATCAAGAGTTTAGTTTCAATCTATTACCATATAATTAGTTCCCTTACCCTCTTTGCTATCTTCACCCTCCTTCACCTTTGGTAACTGCTAATTTGTTCTTTGTATCTATGTGATTGTTTTTTTCTTGTTTTGTGAATAGTGTAAGATAGGAGTCCAGTTTCATTATTTTTTTTTCCAGTTTCATTATTTTGAATATGAATATCCAGCTTTCCCAACATCATTTATCAAAGAAACTGTCCTTTCTTCACTGAGTATTCTTCATTTGCTGTAAACTATTAGTTGACCATACATGCATGAGTATTTATGGGCTCTCAATTCTGTTTCATTTGTCTACGTGTCTGTTTTTATGTCAATACCATACTGTTTTGATTACAATAGCTTTGCAATATAGTTTAAAATCTGGATATGTGATGTCTTCAGCTTTGTTCTTCTTTCTCAATATTGCTTTGGTTATTTGATGACTCTTGTACCATATAAATTTTAGAATTCTCTGTTATATTTCTGTGAAATGAGTGTCATTAGGATATTGATAGGGATTACATTAAATTTAGAGATGGCTTTGCATAGTTAACAATATTAATTCTTTCAATCTATGAACAAAGGATATATTCACATTTATTTGTGTCTTCTATGTCTTACATCAAGGTTGTACAGTTTTAAATATGTAGATCTTCCACCACTTTGGTTAAATTTATTCTTAAATATTTCACTGTTTTTAATGCTATTATTTTCAGATAATTTATAGTTAATGCATAGACATGCAACTGACTTTTGTCTTTTTTATTTTGAAACTTAACTGCATTTTATTATTTCTAGCAATTTTTTTTTGGTGGAGTTTCAGGGTTTTCTATATATAAATCATGTCATCTGCAAACAAAAATTTATTTCTTTTCTGATTTTGATGTCTTTTATTTATTTTTTGTTTTCTAATTGCTTTGGCTAGGATTTCCATAGGAGTGGTAGGAGTGGGCACTCTTGCTTTTTCCTGGTGTTAGAGGAAAAGTTTCAACCTTTCACGTTTAAGTATGAGATTAGCTGTGGATTTGTCATTTATGGCCTTTATTATATGAAGGTACGTTCCTTCTATATACAATTTTGAAAGTGATTATCATGAAGCATTTGTCAAATGTCTTTTCTGTGTCTATTGAGATAATTTTATAGTTTTAATTTTTCATCTATTGTTGAGGTCCTTTAATGGACTGAAACCTGGTGGTCAGGAGTTGACAATAAGACAGTAAAAGAGAGAGAGTAAATAATGAATATTTTACTTGGTTTACACAGAAAACAATAAAGCCTTTGACACAAGGCTTGCACTGCTACACGTAGGCACCAGGTGCCCTCTCGAGGGGGTGAAGGCACACTTTGCCTTCACCAGAGGGTCTTAGAAGCCTGGGCAAGAAAGTGAGCTCAGTGAGCCTCTGCACTCCAGAGAATTAGCCTGAGAAAGAGAGAGAGAGAGAGAAAGAGAGAGAGAGAGAGAGAGAAAGAAAGACACGGGGACCCAAGCTCTGATGGAGCAAAGGTGTTTTATTCAACATTGTGTGGATATTTATACTGTCTTACATGGTAGCTATTTTCAGCAGAGATAAAAATCAAAAGTCCAGACTTACAAATAATCATAAAGCAATCCATATCAAAGAGAGAAGGCTGTAAATAATCACTTTTACCACCTGGTTCATAAAAAGGAAGATGGTCGTAAATAGTTACTTATCACCGTATGGAAAAACTAACAAAGGAAATGCATGCATGCTTCAGCCCTGGGAGTAGTTTGCTACTCCACTTAAGTCCTGAATATTCAGGAATTAATAAGGAACAGAGGATTCATGACAGATCCAAAACAGCACACAGGAAGCCTCCTGTTAAATGCTTCCTGAGAATCTATTAAATTAATATGCTACTGTACCACACCAGGCTTCCCTGTCCTCCACTATCTAGCAGAGTTTGTTCATGTCCATTGAGTCAGAAATGCTATCTAACTATCTCATCCTCTGCCACCCCCTTCTCCTTCTGCCTTCAATCTTTCCCAGCATCAGAGTCTTTTCTAATGAATCTGCTCTTCACATCAGGTGGCCAAAATATTGGAGCTTCAGCTTCAGTATCAGTCCTTCCAATGAATATTCAGGGTTAATTTCCTTTAAGATTGATTGGTTGATCTCCTTGCGTCCAAGGAGCCTCAAGAGTCTTCTCTAGCACCTCGATTTGAAAGCATTCATTCAAATGCGTGTTCCTAGGAATACATTAATTATTTTTCTCTGCTGTCCAATTTGTTGTAATATAATTGTTTATAGTAGTTTCCTACGATCCCTTTATTTCTGTGGTATTAGTTGTAATGCCTCTTTTTTTCACTTACAATTTTATTTACTTGAATTTTTCTTGTTTAATAGATTTGTCAATTTTGTTTACCTATTCAAAGAACCGTTTCTTATTGTCTTCTACTGTTTTCCTATTCTCTATTTTATTTATTTTTGCATGATCTTTATTATTTCCTTACCTCTGCTAACTTTGAGCTTAATTTGTTCTTGTTTTTCTAGTTCTTTGAGGTATAATGCTAGGTTGTTCAATGAGGTCTTTCTTTTTTTTTTTTTAATTTAGGCATTTATAGCCATCATCTTTCCTCATTAAACTATTTTTGCCGTGTTCCCAAGTAATGGTGTGTTATGTTTTTTATTTTATTTTGCCTAAAGATATTTCTTTGACTTCTCTTTTGTTTTCTTCTTTGCTCCATTGGTTGTTCATAAGTGTGTTGTTTAATTTTCATGTATTTGTAAAATTTCAGCTTTCCCCCTGTGACTGATTCCACGTTTTCTAACATTACAGTAGGAAAAAAAAAAACGATATAATTTATTTCTCCTAAACTTTGTTGAGAACTTGTACTGTGGCCTAACATATTATCTAGCTTAGAAAATGTTCCATGTGTACTTGAAAATGGTGTGTATTCTTTTGCTGTTGGATGGAATGTTGTATATCTGTCTGTCAGGTCTAACAGGTCTATAATGTTGTTCCAGTTTGCTCTTTCCTTATTGATTCTCTGGATGATCTATTTACTGTAGACCCTGGGTAGTTAAGTCCCCTAATATTATTGCATTGGTGCTTATTTCTCCTTTAGTTCTGTTTGTATTTGCTCTATGTGTTTATGCTGGGTACATAAATATTTACAATTGTTATATCTTCTTGGTAAATTGACCCAGAAGGCAATGGCACCCCACTCCAGTACTCTTGCCTGGAAAATCCTGTAGACAGAGGAGCCCGGTAGGCTGTAGTCCATGGGGTCGCGAAGAGTTGGACACGACTGAGCGACTTCACTTTCATTTTTCACTTTCGTGCTTTGGAGAAGGAAATGGCAACCCAGTCCAGTGTTCTTGCCTAGAGAATCCCAGGGATGGGGGAGCCTGCCGTCTATGGGGTCGCACAGAGTCGGACACGACTGAAGCGACTTAGCAGCAGCAGCAGCAACAGATTATACAATGACCTTCTTTGTCTCTCAGTTCATCCCACCCTTTCTGTCCCCGACTGTGTCCAAAAGTTATAGCTTCTGACTTAAAGTCTATTTTGTCTGCTATAAATATAGCTTCTTTCTTTTGGTTTCATTTACTCAGAATTTGTATTTTCATTCCTTTATTTTGTTCTGTGTGTATCTTTATAGTAGATGTGTCTCTCTTCTGAGCAGCATATAGTTAAGGCTTGTTTTATTATCCATTCAGCCAGTTGATTGAAGAATTGAATTTAAATTTAAATAATTACAGATGTGTAAGAACTTACAAATGCCATCCCCTGTGGCACATGGACCGACATCTTGAGGGATTCTGTGATGCAGTTAGTAACATTTATGTCCCTTTGGTCCCCTCTGAGAGTCATTTCTGACACTTTCTGAGTTGCTCCCCACCACTGTCACACAGCACAGCTAAATATTCCCCTCCAGTCTATCCAGCATCTGAGTTTTTACTCCAGTAGTTTGTTGGAAACTCTCTGCTGGACTCCTGGATTTCCACAAGGCTCTCTTGTTCTTTGGTGAGTGTTGGTGGTCCTAAAGGAAAGACAGAAGAAAATTCTTATTCCACTATGATGATAATATCACTCTGGTCCAGTTTCTTCCTTCATGAATTTTTACCTTCTAGTTCTTTTTGCTACAGTCTGTGAGTTCATTTGTCCAAAAGGTACAAATGCAGAATTGTGAGGTGAATGAACTGAGAGCCTGTGATAGATAATGAAGTAAGTCAGAAAGAGAAAAACAAATATATTAACACATATATATAATTGAGAAAAATGGTATTGATGAATCTATATGCAGGGTAGGAATGGAGACACAGATGTAAAGAACAAGGTTTTGTCTCCTGATTCAATATGGACTTTAAGTGTGAAGCCCATAAAAATTATTTAGTGTAATATTTTCTCCCCCACTCCTACCCAGGGGAATAGTAATGTAATTTACATGTTCAACACTCTGTTTTCACTTCCTTTTAAAATCTATAATATGGGAATTTCCCTTCTTACCTGTTTGGCTATGCATTTTAAAAATTAGGTAAAATTTATCCATCTCTGAGTGAATGTACGAATGCTTTTTCTGACTGGGGATTATACCTATGTGAACTGGGAAACAGTTGCTAGGAGAGCATCTTAGAAGAGTGAGCAAAAACCTCTAAAGGGAAACTGAGATTAAAAGCCAGGATATAATTTGGATCTTAGCACTTATTTATTTTTCTGTCACAAACTGAGGTTTAGCTGCCAGGAAGATACCCGTAGAAAACTGCTGTAGGTGATGCTATTAAGGGATGGGATATTCAATGACGCATGGTCCACAGTTCTCAGTAATTGTCCTTCCCACATGGAAAGTCATAACCCATTCATCTTCTGGAAAATCCATGAACATACAATTAAAATAGAAAGCAGAAACCTTCAGATTGAATTGTCTGATTCTTGGGGGCCCCTCTGCACCTGCCATCCCCAGGGAGTCTAGGTGGTGGTGTTTTTACACATGGAGGAAGGGCAGCTCCCTGTTGCAGATGCTACTCAGATATCTGTCAAGAGCCTCGGTAAGTCATCCTGTGCCTCTGTCTCCTCTCAGACTCCAAGATTAGGCTTACCTCTACTCCCCACCACAAGAACAGCAATGCCTTCTGTAGAAGGAGTTTATAGCAACTTTTACTAATACTGAGGAAACTGGTACTCTTTGTGAAGATGAAAAATTTGAGCTCTGTAAAACTTCAGTCTCTTAAAACAATCATTATCTGAAGCCAAAATTTACTTTTGCCCTTCTCTAATTGAGCAAATATGGGGATAACTCTTTTAGAAGCTGGATCTCTGGAGCATCTTTTTTTTTTTTAAAAGTATTTGGTTGTGCTAAGTCTTAGTTGTGGTACACAGGATCTTTAGTTGCAGCATGTGGGATCTAGTTCCCTGACCAGGGATTTGAACCCAGGCCCTTTACATTGGGAATGCTGAGTCTCACCCACTGGACCATCAGTGGGAAAATCCCTGGAGTATCTCCGTCTTTACATCTGCCAAGGAGGTAATAGAGAACAACTTCGAGGCATTCTTAGTCTGAATTCTGTGTCATGCTATTTGGCCTATATAGGGCCCTTTTTTTTTTTTTTTTTTAAGTATTTGGTTGTGCTAAGTCTTAGTTGTGGTACACAGGATCTTTAGTTGCAGCATGTGGGGTCTAGTTCCCTGACCAGGGATTTGAACCCAGGCCCTCTACATTGGGAATGCTGAGTCTTACCCACTGGACCATCAGTGGGAAAATCCCTGGAGTATCTCCGTCTTTACATCTGCCAAGGAGGTAATAGAGAACAACTTCAAGGCATTCTTAGTCTGAATTCTGTGTCATGCTATTTGGCCTATATAGGGCCCCAGTAGATTTCTTGAAATGAATTAATTGAATTGTAGAGAATCTGCTGGGCAGAGGGTTCTGTTTCTGCCTAAATAACATCTGTCTGTATAGACAGTATCCATATTTCCACTAGCCAATTCTTCTCCAGAAAGTCTCCAACAAACATTACCTCTGTGCATGCATGCAAAGTAGCTTCAGTCATGTCCGACTCTTTGTGATCTTATGGACTATAGCCTGCCAGGCTCCTCTGTCCATGGGATTCTCCAGGCAAGAATATTGGAGTGGGTTGTCATTTCCTTACCATTTCCATACCTATCAAGAGAGATATATCATGTTGTTCAAAATAATTATAGTAACTATTAAAATTACTACCACAACTACTACCACGCAATGATGTCCTGCCATTTTTTTCTAATGAAAATGTGTAAAGCGGAGAAAGATAGAAGGACAGAGAAGTCTGAACAGGCAGCACCTGGACTCAAACATCAGGGCTCCCTCTCTCACGCACAACACCTGAGCCCTTCCGGCCACATCCTGAGAACGGGTTCCTCAGCCTCATATGCAGCCTGTGTTCACCAGCTTCACCGTCCCCTGCGTGGGCAGAGGGACCCTGCAGTCCCCAGACCTGGCCGCTTTTCCAGGAAGCAGACACACAGGCACTGGCTGGGCTGTCTCGGACTTGCCGCCTCCCCGGGACTCCCAGGGCCCAGCCAAGAGAGGCCCACTTGTCTTTTTGTTTGTTTGTTTGATATGTATTTGTTTCTTTGTTCGGCTGAACCAGGTCTTATCTGCAGCACATGAGACGTTTAATTGCAGCATGCAGACTCTTAGCTGTGGCGTGTGGGGTCTAGTTCCCTGACCAGGGATCGAACCTCAGCCCCCTGCATTGGGAACACAGAGTCTTAGCCACTGGACCACCAGGAAGTCCCTTGTTTTATTTTGCCTAAGTGAAAGTGAAGTTGCTCAATCGTATCCGCCTCTTTGCGACCTCATGGACTATAGCCCGCCAGGCTCCTCTGTCCATGGGATTCTCCAGGCAAGAATACTGGAGTGGGTTGCCATTCCCTTCTTCAGGGCATCTTTCTGACCCAGGGATCGAACCTGGGTCTCCCACACTGCAGGCAGACTCTTTATCATCGGAGCCAGCAGGGAAGCCCCATATTTTGCCTAAACCAGTTTGATTCGGGTTCTCATCCACTGGAACTTGTAAGTGACATAATACCAGCGTCACATCCCCTTCTAATGCCACTGGACCACCAGGAAGTCCCTTGTTTTTTTTGCCTAAGTGAAAGTGAAGTTGCTCAATCGTATCCGCCTCTTTGCGACCTCATGGACTATAGCCCGCCAGGCTCCTCTGTCCATGGGATTCTCCAGGCAAGAATACTGGAGTGGGTTGCCATTCCCTTCTTCAGGGCATCTTTCTGACCCAGGGATCGAACCTGGGTCTCCCACACTGCAGGCAGACTCTTTATCATCGGAGCCAGCAGGGAAGCCCCATATTTTGCCTAAACCAGTTTGATTCGGGTTCTCATCCACTGGAACTTGTAAGTGACATAATACCAGCGTCACATCCCCTTCTAAAATGTACTCAGCTACATAAAGAAGTGAAATACACGAGACAGTTGGCTCACAATGACATGTGACCGGGAATCTGGGTGTGCACTGAGGGGAGCCTGGCTCAGCCCCTCTCGGGGACCCACCAAAATCACAGCCTTCCACAGAAGAGCCATCATCGAAGGCGGGAACAGAGCAGGAAAGACCATCCACGCTAAAGACAGGAAGGTGTGAAACAGGAGGGGAGGGAGTGAAGCAGGAGGGGAGGGAGTGAAGCAGGAGGGAAGAGCGCAGGGCACACCCAGTAAAGAAAGAGTCAGCCACCGAGACGAACAGGACGCGGCTGACATGGTTACAGCCGACAACCAGACCCAAGAGGGCAGAAGAGCCAACCTCGAACCTCCTTCCCACCCACGGTAACACGTCAGCTGGACGACAGCTCCGCGGTGGCCAGGACAGAGGCCGGTGGCCCAAGTCCTGGAAATGCCAGCCCCTCCCCCAAGTAGCTGGAATCAGCCCCCCACCCTCAGCCATGTCAGGCCATGCAGTCACCCGGCTCACACGTCCTGAGCACCATGCCCTGCAGGCCCCGGTCTCGGTCTCAGGGAGCTTGTTTCTCCTTCACTTGGTGCCTGAGTTCCTTCTTGCCTGAAGCCAGGGACCCTCACCAGGCGCCCAGGCCAGGGACGCGACCGAGACCTGGGGCCTGCCCGGCCCCCCCGCCCCTTCCCCTACCCCTCCAG
>SJXQ01003083.1:5732-18746 GCA_006408695.1 Aepyceros melampus | reverse complement strand
GGTGTCCTCGCACGTCTAGTCAAGGCCTGGCTCTCAGCACCAAATGAGGGATTACACAGTGTCTACTTCCCGGGGGGTTGATTGGTTAAATGGGACAAAACCCGGAAAGCACTCGGGGTGCAGCCTGGCCGGGGGTGTCCTCAGTGCCACAACTCTCACAGCGGCCGCTGGGGCGGGAGGCAGGGAGGTGATCAGCGGGGCTTCCTGGAGGAGGCAGACGCTGAGGCAGAGCCTGGCCAGGAGGAGGGAGGGCATTCCCTCAGCACCTGTTCTCCCACCAGCTGCCCTCTCAGAAACCTCCTCCCCCCTCAGTCTGTGCGGTTCCCCAGGGGCTGACTCTGCCCACACGGAGCCTAGGTATGGGCACGTGATTCAGTCCTTCCAATGTGCTTAGTCGCTCAGTCGTGTCCGACTCTTCGCCACCCCACGGACTGTAGCCTTTCAGGCAAGAATACTGGAGGGGGTTGCCTTTCCCTTCTCCAGGGGATCTTCCCGACCCAGGGATCGAACCCATGTCTCCCGCATTGTGGGCAGATTCTTTACCGTCTGAGCCCCCAGGGAGGCCCAGGGAGAGTCAGCATCTCCCAGCTGAGCTGATTGGTTGGGAGGTGGGCACGTGAGTGCAGCAGAGCCACTCAGAGTCAGGGCGTGCCAGACCGGAGGGTCCCGCTGGGCTGGTGGTGCTGAGGCTGCTGGAAGATGAGTCTGAAGCTGCCTGCTGGGGAATGAGGCCAGCAGAGAGCCAGGTGTAGCTCCAAAGTAGCAAGAGACGGATTCCTGGCAGTGTTCCTGGAGCCAGCTGTGCCTGAAGCCCCAAGGCTCTTTGGTATAGGAGCCAATAGCTCTCCTTCCCTTCATTTAGGCCTGTGCGAGCTAGGATCATGCCTTCTGAACCACAAGAGCCTCCGAAGGCGCGATGGCATTGGGCTGAGCGGATGCCAGCCACCAGGTCGCAGGGCCTTACGTACCCTTCTGGGGAACTCAGACGGTCACAGGCAGAGAACCGCTAGGACCAGCCTGGGTCCCGAAAGGCCCTCTGAGGCATTATCCCGTCCAGTGTCCCGAGTGCCCTGGCTGAGAAGTGCTGATTTACCTGCCGAGTGGTGTCCCAGGCGGCAAATGAGACTGCAACACACACTGCCTGGATGTGTCCTTACACTAAAAAGCACGTAGTCTTTATCTGAAATTCAGATTTAAGTGGGGCTCTTGTATCTACCTGGCAGCCCTGGCCTCCCCCTCTGCTGGTGGGGAGGTGGGCTTCCCCGGCCTTCCGGTCACAAACCGGAAGTCGTGGGCACGCGTCTCATTTTGTTCGTGTGCAAGGACACCCACAGGGCGAGCTCCCCAAAGTGGATTTCTGGTCCCTGATGGAATTTGTGATTTTGCTGGATTCTGCCAGCTTCCTTTCATGAGGGTGCCTTCAGTCTACACCCCCACCAGTGACGCGTCAGTGTGCTTGTTCCCCTACAGCTTCGCCCACAGAGAGAATCACCAAACTGTGGGATCCTTGCCATTTTGTCTGGTGGGAAATGGGAACAGAAAACTTTCAAAACACTGTGAACAAATTCAGGTGGAAAACGCAGCTACAGAAACTGCCGGATTCAGCTTATGGCAAACCAGTTTGCTGTGGCCTCTCTCTGCCTGTTAGCGCCAACATTCTCTACCAGCTGTGTGAAGGGACACTTCCAGCCCAGAGAGGTTAAGCAACCTGCCAAAGGTCACACAGCTGGTGAATGTGGAAGGAATTCTGACAGGAACAGAGCAAAGGGACAAAGCAGGAGATGAAATAATTAATCCCACAAGGAGTCTGCAGTAGGAAAAATATGGGAGAGCCTTGTAAGTTAACAATGGCTCAAGAAAGCAGGTTTGACTACAAAACCAAGCAGGCCTGCTTGGAAGCAAAACCAAGCAGCGGAAGCAGATGTGCCCCAAAACAAGGAAACGCTGGTGGCAGGAGGCCCACATCTGGTCCAGCAAGATCAGTAAGTCAGTGACCCCGGGACAGAAAGGCGTTCACAGTACAGAGACTTGGAATGACTTGTTACGTCTTGGCTTGACCGTGTCGGGACAAAACCACCCCACCCAACCTGGAGGAGGGGCTGGTGATGGAAGCGTGACTTTTACTCCAGAATGAGGAAGGTGGTCTTTCCCCCTCCCCACTTTTCTTTGATTATACTACGGCAGCCCACTAAGTTCTTGGGGTGTGGCACCTTCTTGTCTGCCCACTTGTGAAGCTCACATGCTTTCTGTCCTAATATCTCATTCCTTGTCCATGACTTTGCCTCTCGATTTCTTTCTGCAGTGAGACGTAGGGGATGGACCTCTCTGGAGCCCCTCACAATGCCAGCCAGCAGTTTCGTCTGTGATCCTGCAACCACACTCCCGGGCAGTCTTGCTGAGGTGGACCCGGGCAGGCGTGGCAAGCCCATCCTCCGCTCCCGAGTCTCTCTGAAACTCCAGCTCGCCGCGCCACCCGTCCTGCGTCCAGCTGGGCCACGTGTCTGGCGCCCACGGCATCAGCCTTGGCTCCGCCCAAGGGGGAGTGTGGGGGCCTTGCTGGAGGCTGGACCGTCCTGTTTGACTCAGCTAATTGGTTAAATGGATTCTTCCACATGTACAGTGCTGAGTTTTCTGCTTCCATAAGGCATAATATTAATTTTAATTAAATCTCTGAAAGCTTGGCCAAATATTTCCATTTTCCGAGCATGTCCCTTGATCACGGAGTTCCTGTTCCTGAGATGAGACCGACGGGAACAGTGGCCCTCCTTTTCTCCTCTGCCTCCTGCTCTGACACTGGGGAGATGGGCCGGCCGTGACGAGGGGACACTGGCCACCTGTGGGGCCCTTCGCCTGCGTCCTGGCCTTTGGTGCCCTGGGCCCTGGCCCCACACCAGAGGGTAGGAGGAGAGGCTGCGCTTTGGGACTGAGCCCAGACCCACACCCAGGGGGAGGCTCTGGCCATCCAGAGACCTCACCAGTGAGACAAGATCTGATGCCCACCACCCACAGCCTCTCTGCCGGGATCCACCTGATGGAGAGATGCCCACACACGTGACAGGACCCTGAATGAACCAAACACGGACTCAGAGCCAGGCAGAGCAGATGCCCGGCTGAGGAGGCCTGGAAGACAAGCCCCATACCTGCGACTCAGGCCATCACGAGGGCCCAACTCTCTGAGTGCCCCACAAGTCTGTCCACACGGACCCTTTCTCCTCCTAAGAAACGCTTTACTTGCTTCACTGCTTTCTGTCCCTACGTGGAAATTCACTTCTTCGCAGCTGATGGGCCAGGGCCTGGGTCTGGTCACTGGCCTGGCGGTCTGGTGGCTGCGATTCAGCGCCCCTGCTGCTGTGGGCCTCAGGCTTTGGCTGGGAGCTGAGACTCTGCTTCAAGCCACGACAGGTCAAGGCCACCGAGGTCATGTTCAGCCCCACGGCGGGTGAGTGAGCACACACACACACACACACACACACACTCACACACACACATACACTCCTGCACAGAAACACACTCACACACACACACACTCACACACTCATACACACTCTCACACACACACACTCACACACACACACTCTCACATACACATTAACACATTCACACACACTCACACACACATTCACACACACACACATTCACACACACACACTCATAGACACACACATTCACACACACTCACACACACACACATTCACACACACACAGACACACACATTCACACACACACTCACACATTCACACTCACACACACAGACACACACACACTCTCTCACACACATACACACACTCACACACACTCTCACACACAGACACACACACGCAGACACACACACACACTCACACATTCTCACACACACACACTCACAAACACACACTCACAAACACGCACAGACACACACTCTCACACAGAGACACACACACACACTCACACACAGAGCCCTGTGCAGCCGTGTCTGTGCAGAGCTGTAGGAACGGGTCCAGGGCGTCAAGCTCAGAAAATTGGCAGTGGCAGATTGCTGTGGGGGTGTCCCTTGCTGGCAGGATATCCTCCTGAGTGACCTGAGTTTCCTATATAAAATGAGCAAATTCAAAAGTAAGTAGTCATCGTGTGATTGCTTAACAGTTAATTGTAGGGGGCTAAGAGCCCGCCTGGAAACGCAGGGGATGGGCGTTCCACTCCTCGTCCAGGAAGACACCACACGCCATGGAGCAAGTCAGCCTCTGTGCAGAACTGCTGAAGTGTGTGAGCCCAGGGCCCGCGCCCCGAGACGAGAGCAGCCCCTGCTCGCCACAGCCAGAGGACACCCGCACGCAGCAACAAGACACAGCACGGCCCCAAAATAACTAATTATACAGACTTCCCTGACGGCCCTGGGGTTCAGACTTCACCTTCCAATGCAGAAGGTGTGGGTTCAGTCCCTCGCGTCGCTGTCACAAGCCAAAGCGTAAAACAGAAGCAGCATGGCAACATAATCATAAAGACTGTAAACAAGAGGCCACATCAAAAATCTAAATGTAATACCATGAACAATAGCAAAAGTCATGATCATCAATTTCAAACAAAACACAGTCAATACTCCCCAGGTGAACAGGAGCCTTTCCAGCCCCAGAGACCATCAACTCTTGAAATATTTACGAATCTGATGGATGAAATCTGGGTGATATTTGTGTTTAATCTGTGTCTCCCGGCTAGTGAGGCTGAGCCTCTCTCGCTGGTCCACGGGTGCTTCTCTCTCTGTGTGAGCCTCTTGCTCACGTCCTTCGCCGCTGTCCCCACTGGGCTGTTTGTGTTTTGCTTACTGTGTTAGGGGCTCTTTATCTTTGTGGACAGAAGTGCTTTTCCTGCGATAAACGCACTGAATATCGTCTCCTGGGCTGACAATCGTGCTTGAAATCTGTTGACCGTGTCATTTCCCTTATAGACCTTCCTGCTATATTCAGAGGGCTCCTTTATGGCGCCCTGGTCTTTGGTTTTACTTAGAACGACACTCCCCAACCTCCAAGTTCAAAAGTTTGTGCCGTATCTTTCCTTGTGCTTTTATAGATTCTTTATGTTCAGAATTCTGGTCTCCCTGAAATTCATCGTGGTGCGTGCTGGCAAGCGGGTTGCAGTTTTACTGTGTTCAAGATGCCCGTTTCTTCCCCAAACTGTCTCGGAAATGTCTGTGCTGTAATTCCTGCTGTTGTTGCCAGCACCATTATTATTAATCTGGGGGCAGTTCTTGTACCTTCTACATGAGGATGAGGGATGTTTGTCAAGTTCTTCAGAAAAGTTCTGCTGGGATTTTGATTGTCATTATCACTCAGCCGTGTCTGACTCTGTGGCCCCATGGACTGCAGCACATCAGAATTCCCTGTCTTTCACCGTCTTCCAGAGTTTGCTCAAACGCGTGTCCATTCAGTTAGTAATACCAAACAACCATCTCATCCTCTATTGCCCCTTTCTTCTCCTGCCTTCAACCTTTCCCAGCATCAGTCTTTTCTGATGACGGAAAAGTCTGGTGGAGCTCACTCGTAAAATGTGTTTGGCCTGATGTTTTGGGAAAGTGTGTGTTTGGTGTTATTCTAGCTTCTTAATGGTTATTAATCTATTTACATCTTCTATTTCTTCTGGCTCTGACGCTGACATTTTATGCTTTGCCAGGAATTTATCTGTTCTGTCCAACTTTTTGAATTTGTTAGGCATATAGCTGTTCACAATATCCACTTACTTGGAAATGTTTCTCGTGTCTGTACTTGTTGTCTCTTTCTTGGTCTATATTTTATTTATTTGCATTTTTTTCTCTGCTTTTCACAGATATGGGGATTTTTAGAAGTTGGCCTTTTGTTCCTGATTTAATTACATTTTGGTTGGAGGCTGGCTCATATGACACTGGTTTTTTTTTTAATTTAGGGGCTTTGTTGGTGTTTAATACATGGTTGATTTTGTGAGCGTTCCATATGAGCTCAAAAGTCGCACGTCTTCCCTTTGTTGGGTGGAACGCTGCTTACATCTATCAGCTCACGCTGCTTGTCTGGCTGACCTGTTCATGCTTGGGAGAGACGTGTTAAATCTTCAAACACAGCCTTGGCGTTCTCCACATTTCTCCACAGCTCTTCAGCTGTTATGTGTTTTTGTTGCTCAGTCAATAATCACGTCCGGTTCTTTGTGACCCCATGGATGGCAGCACACCAGGCTTCCTTGTCCTTCACTGTCTCCTGGAGTTTGCTCAAATTCATGTCCCTGGAGTTAGTGATGCCGTTCAACCCTCTCATCCTCTGCCGCCCTCTTCTCTGTTTGTCTTCAGTCTTTCCCAGCATCAGGGTCTTTTCCAGTGAGTCGGCTCTTCACGTCAGGTGGCCGTAGTGCTGGAGCTCCGGCCTCAGCATCGGTCTTCCCAGGGAACACTCAGGGCTGGCCTCCTGTAGGGGAACGTGTGCTTGTTGCTAGTATTGAATATCCTCAGTTCATTGTTCTTTATTTTTAAGTTGTTGGCAGCACTGCGTGCAGCGTGCAGGATCTTAGGTCCCTGACAAGGGATCGAACCTGTGCCTCCTGCATTAGACGGTGGAGTCTTAACCACTGGACTGCCAGGGAAGTCCCTGTATTGTTTTTTAACAAAATAAAATGTCCTCTTTTATGCCTTAGAAAGCGTTTGCCTTGGGTCCTCTGTTTCTCTCTTCTGATGTTGAAAATCCAGGCTGACTTTCTCACTTTCCTTATTTGCCTGTTTCTTTTTTCATCCCTTTATTTCCATCTCTTTAAATGTGTTTCTGGTAGAATCCAGGCTTCCCTGATGGCTCAGCGTGTGAAGAATCTGCCTGCAAAGGAGACACAGGAGATGCAGTTTCGATCAAATGGCAGCCCACTCCAGTGTTCTTGCCTGGAGAATCCCAGGCCAGAGGAGCCTGGTGGGCTACAGCCCACGGGGTCACAGAGAGTCAGACACGACTCAGCACACGTGTGCGTGCTGCCAGGATCCACCTCACTCGATTTTTTAAAATTCCTCTAAGAATCTCTGTCTCCTGTTTGGAGCCACCACCCCGTTTACACCACATATAATCCCAGTTCCATCAGGACCCACTGCTCCCAATTGTTTTTTGTTTCCTGTTTATCATAGCTCCTCTATTTAATTTTTTTTGTTGTATCTCAACAGGGAGCCTGTGGAGTGTGCTGCTGCTTTGCAGGTTGGGGGTTCTGCTTTACTGTTTCACAGCTCCCCCAACACACAGACTTCAGCTTGGCAGTGTTTCTACCCAGGGCACCGTCCTGGGTCAGAGCAGGAGGAAATGGAGGGAATGAACTTGGTGTAGGGGGGGTGGACAAGCCCCCCTGAGGGAGCCCGTGCACCAGCATGGGCAGAGAGGTGGCCACCAGCAACTGCTTCTCCATCGAACCTGGGAAACTGACTGCAGCTCCTGGGAGCGCCGGGCCGGGGTCACTTCCCTCCCTCTGGATATCTGGGCTACAATCTATTCATAGTTGACTTTGGTTTTGGAGATTTTTTTAAAAACGTGTGTTACAGGTTTACGAATTTCTGTGGTCTTTACACCCTTGCCTAGTTCTCTTAGAAAGAAGCACGTTTCCCAGCTACCTCCATGCTCTTAAACCTAAAAGCTGGAAAGTTTTAAGACTTTCTTTTATAAACAACTTTTCAGTTAAAATGTAAACCAAAACGAAGATGAAATATTTCTTGAAAATGAACAAGGAAGGACTTCCCTGGTGGTCCAGGGGCTAAGACTCTGAGGTCTCAAGGCAGGGGGTCCAGATTCCATCCCTGGTCAGGGAACCAGGTCCCACAAGTAGCAAATTGAAGATCCCACCTGTCACAACCAAAGATACTGCGTGTGCAAAGCCCCTCAGTCGTGCCTGCCTCTGTGCAACCCCGTGGACTGTGGCCTGCCGGGCTCCTCTGCCCTGGGACGCCGGAGGCAGGAACACTGGACTGGGTGGCCCTGCCCTCCTCCAGGGGATCCTCCCGATGCAGGGACCAAGCCCGCATCTCTGATGCTTCCTGCACTGGCAGGCGAGTTCTTTGCCACCAGCTCCACCTGGGAAGCCCGAAGGTCCCACGGGGCCCACGTAAAGATTCCACATGCCTCAGCAGAGTGGAAATCCCAAGGGCCACAGATAAGACCCAGTGTGGCCATATAAGTGAATGAAAAGCAACACCAAAATGAACAATGGGAGAGTAATATATCAAAATTTATATCCTGTTGGGAATAAAAGCACCTATTTATTTTAAAACAAAATAGCATTTACTTGGAAGCCAAAGTGACTTAAAGTAACTAAAAGTTAGCTGAGAGTTTTCCAAGACTGCTTTAAATTAGAAGTAATTTTTTTTTAAACTCTAGGGATGAATATATAAATATATATGTAAAATTTAAAAACAGGCCTGAAAAATAGGCCCCAGACTACTAACAGAGATTAGTTCTCAGTAGGAAAACGAAGCTGGGGAGAAAGACGGTAATTACAAAGGGACACTTACCTTGATGCTTGATTCAAAAAACTTCTGTATGGATTGACTCTCTTATAGGAAGAATATAAATCTCTACCGACTTTGCTTTTTAAAACCAGTTTTTTAAAAGTTAAAAAGATCACGCCAAACACATTTTCCAAACACGAGGCAAATAAAGCTGGAAATTAACAGGAGGATAACCTCCTCAAATCCATCTGCTTGGAAATTCACAAACAAATCTAAATAATGCAAATTAAACAACAAATCAAAACAAGTACCAACTATTTAGAACAAAACAGCAATAAAGACACTGCCTACAAAACCCCACAGGACACCACCCAAGACTGTGTCCTTAGAGGAAAATGAACGGTGTTCAGTGTGGTCATCAGAAAAGAGGAGTATTGAAAAGATAAGGAAAATGAGCGTTCACCTCAATAAGCTGGAAATGAACATCAGAATAAATTTACAGAATGCAGGCAGAAAAACTGATGAAATAAAGCAGCAGAAATTAATGAAACGGAATAAAACACCAGCAGATTTGGACTGTGAAGATGAAAAACGATTCTTGGGAGAAAACTGATAAACTAGACAAACCCAGCGAGACTGATGAGAAAAGTGCACCAGTATCTGTAAAAACAAAACCAAAACCCGGAAAGGTGTTACAGGCACAGTGTCAAACCACGGGAAGACGCAGGCCGTGGGCCGACACATCTGACAATCTCATGCAAAGTGAGCAATTTTTAGGGACAGCCACGCACACACCAAGCAGCAGACGCTGCCAGCTGGCTCAGCCCTGCACACTGCCACCCTGTCCCCTCGGCCAGCCTGTGTCTGGACTCTGCACGCGAGGCTGGACCCTGCATTTCCACACATCCTGGAGCTCAGGGAGGGTGCGTGCCTGGACCCAGGCAGGACTCTGTGGCTGTAAGCCAGGGGTGCGGGCTCGGTTCCTGCTGGAGACCAGCTCCTGTGACAAGGCCCCGAGCTGCCCTAGGGCAGGGGCGGGGGCGGGAGCGAGCCGGCCAGGGGCTTTCTGCTCAGACGGTGCTCCTCATTCTTGCCTGCGTCCCTCAGCCTCTGAGGGGCTCCAGAAGCCCTCAGAACCCTGTGAAATGCAGCTTTCCGCCTTAATCTGTGACGAACTCGAGCTAAAGAGGGTTGAGCCAAGAAGAGGGAAGGAGAAAGAAAAAAGAAACAGGAGACCCGGGGTCCAGGCCGTTTTATAGGAAGTCCTCCGAAACCGGTAAAGTGCAGGGAGACCTCTGCTGGGGGTGCTCACCTGTGGGTTCACCTTGCCCCCCAAAACAGCTTCCTACCATGTTCGTGAAGTCAGGCTGCAGGTCAGTGAACATATACACCCAACAAATAGGCGTCTGGACTGCAGTTGGCTCAGGGGTCTCCAGTCAGCGCGTCTGGCGTGGTTCAGACCCTGACAGTAAAGATGAGACGAGGGGGGCCCTCATCCACCTGCAGAGACCCCCAGCCCCCGTGCCAACACTGTCCAGCCTGAGCAACACAAGCCCCCCGGCCCAGAGGGCTGGGGGCGTGCTACTGACCGAGAGAGGCAGGGCAAGGCCCCGAGGCGGGGGCGGGCTGTGGAGTTGTGGTGGTGGGCGGCTCCCGGACATCTAAAGGGAGGGCTGATGGCCCTTAAGGATGGGCTCCCCGTGGGTATGGAGGGCCAGCAGAGTCCAGGGCGGTTCTGGAGTTGCTCACTTGCAGCGTCCAGGGCGGGCTGGGCCAAGGGCAGGGGCTTGACTCAGAGGGGCCGCGGGAGCCTCAACGACCCCACGATGCTGGAACCCTCCATGACCACATTCAAACAGCTCCGCTGTGGACATTCTGAGACCCCAGGAGCAGCATTCCTCGTGTCCTCGGCCCCCCGAATCCCATGCCCCGGAGCGCCAGCCAGCAGTGGGGCAGCGGGGGTCTGGGCTGAGCTGTGGCCCACCCCGGAGAAGGCAGGGCTCACTGCAGACGGAGGTGGGGGAGGGGACGGTCGCGGCAGGAGGCACTTGGCCCGTTTCCTTGGAAACCCAGCCAAGGGAGGAGGGGCTGTTGGCTGCACGGGGCCCCTCGAGGTCTCTCTCGGGGTACAGGGGGCCCCCATCCCCCTGCAGGGGCCCTGTCGCTGAGGTTGCAGCCCCAGGCCTCCCTCTGGGGGCCCCCTGGGGCACAGTGATTCCTGAGTGTGCGTGGGCTCCGAAGGATCCTCAGTCCTGAGTCCACGTGGGCACGGCCGGGCCAGCCCCTGCACCCCCTGGCCCCAGCAGACCCTGCCTGGCTGGACCCTGTCCCCCAAGCCCTTCAGACCACCATCAACCTTTGCTCCAGACGGGCCCTGGTGAGGGCTCGCGGCCTCTCTCCGCTCAGGGTACCTTACCCTACTCCAATCTGGACACCCCGGTCAGAGGTGGGGCCTCCCTCTCTGTCCTCTGTCTGCTCGGGGAACACTAACCGGGCACTGCTCCCAGCACCCGGGCCACACGTCTGACGCTCCCACAACCAGGGATTGTGGGAAATTGTCCCATGGAAGCCCATTGTGCAGATGGGGAAACTGAGGCTCAGGAAGCCCAGGAGCTGACAGCTGCCATCAAGGTGCTTGTTCCAGGATGAGGCCCCACAATCCCAGGGCTGGTCCACAAGGGGTCCTCCTGACCTGCATCTCGGGGGACGGTCCTGGAGAGACTGCCCCGAGGCAGCTCCAGGAGAGAAATAAAACTGGGGGGTCAGCTGAGTCACCGAAGGGGCCACCTCTCTCGACGCGCTCTCTCTGGTGACCAGCTCTGCGAGAAGGCACTCTGCAAAGTGCAGTCTCTGTGCAAAGAAGCCGTCATGACCAGTATAAACGCGTTAACGAGCTACGTCTTGGGCAAGACATGGAAGTTTCCTCAACGTCAGCTGAAGGGCAAGGAGCACAGGGAACCCGCGGGGCGCGGGGCTGGGATCACGCACGGGCGCCCTGCTTGGGTGGACAGAGGGCCAAGGGTCCCGCAGTCCCACACCGCACTCCCCCGACCCGCTGGCCACCCCCGCGCCCCCAGCAGGGCTGGGAGAGCCAGGGCCATGGGGTTCCAGACCCCTGGATGTCAATTCTGGCTCGGTCCTGGACAGCTATGCCTCGATGCTGGGCTGGCCCAGAAAGCACAGGGCGGGCAGAGGGGAGAGCCCGGCCCGGGCACTGTTACCTACGCGACGGGGCGGGCCGGACGCCCCGGGCCGGGCTCTCCCTGCGGCTCCCCTCTCCCCTCCTGGGCCTTCTGGGTCAGCCCTCTGTCCCGGCATGCGGAGCTGCGGGGGAGCCCAGAGTCGGCCTTCGAGGTCCAGACCCCGTGGATGGTGGGACTCACGGGACGGAGGGCTGACGATCCCTCCGCGGGCGGCCCCTGCTCAGGGCGCTCGAGATGTCACAGCTTTTCCGCTGGCCACCCTTTCCCGCTCACCTCGCCGGGGACTCTGACACCCTCCCCCCACGCCCCCCACCGCAGTACTTCCTAGGACCCCAAGGACGCGGCCTGGAGGGCGCATTTGGGAAAAGCACCTCGGAGATTTCTGATGCTCTTCCCCTCCCTGCAGAGAGCCGCTGGCCTTAGAGAAGCAGCGTCGTGGCCAAGACTTGTGATGCAAACGTGGACTGAACGCTCAGCCTTGCGGAAGCCTCAAGCTCTGGAGACCGGAAGGGCGGGCCAGCCTGCTCGGGAGAGGCCGAGACCACTGGTGCACAGCTGTCCACCGGCTGGTCTCCAGCCCGGGGCGGCCTCGGGGGCGGGGCTCCGAGTCCGGGGCGAGGCTTTGAGTCTGGGGCAAGTCTCTGGGGTGGGGCCGGCCGCAGGCCTTGGCAGCGGACCGGACCGGGAGGCGCCCTCAGCGGCCTTTCGGGCCCAGCACTCCTGTCTGCTCTGGCCCTGCCCCTCTGTCTTCAGGCTCTAGGTCTGCCGTTCCCCTTCCCCCTTCTCGAACCCCAGATCCTGGGCAGGACCCAGGGCGCCCCCAGCTGGTCCCAGGGGCCCAGATGGGGAGGGGCCTCCCTGATGCTGGGAAAGACTGAAGGCAGGAGGAGAAGGGGACGACAGAGGATGAGATGGCTGGAAGGCATCACCGACTCGACGGACAGGGAGGCCTGGCGTGCTGCAGTCCATGGCGTCGCAAAGAGTCAGACATGGCTGAGCGACTGGACTGAACTGGACTGAGAGTGAGGAGGGCAGTGGATGGCCGGGTTTGGGGCAGCTCCCGTCCTATCTGAGTTGGGGTGGGAGACCAGCGAAGGTAGGAGCTGTAAAGCAGCCTGGCTGGGTGGTGGGAGAAAGACGGGGCCTTGGACACAGGGTCCACAGTCCGTCCCACCCTGGCCGGCCGGCCCACCACGGGGGGCTGAGGGCTGGTGGAGATCGCGCAGGGGTCTGAGCCCTCTCCAGGGAGAAATCCGAAGCTTTGTCTGACCCCTGAAGCAGGACCGGCCAACAGGAAGGGCCTCTGGGCCCCAGGCCTCCAGGAGCAGCCAGGGTTCCGGCTTCAGGGCTCAGGGCAGCGCCTGTCTGCCTGCCAGCCACGAAGTGTCTCGGCCCCGTCGACACCC
>SJXQ01003082.1:259139-298248 GCA_006408695.1 Aepyceros melampus | reverse complement strand
CCAGGCAAGAATATTGTAGCAGGTTACCATTTCCTCCTTCAGGGGATCTCGCCTTAGTCTTTGCAACTCCTGCATTGGCGGATGGATTTTTTACAACTGAGCCACCTGGGAAGCCCAATTAAAAAGATAGAAATACAACAGTTAAGAAGCTTCAGTCATCCTCTTTTTCACCGAGATCTGAGTCATATTTTAAATCATTTTACATACTTGCAAGAGTTACATGTGAATCTGTAAACACCTTTGCTGTTACTAAGTGTATATTTTCCCATTACAAAGACTTTTATTCACAGTATGATCAACATGATCAGTACTAAAGATATATGTTTCATTTTACAGAAAATTCTTATTTTCAGAGCACATCTTAATATATGTACAATTAGAAGTGTTCTAGTTAACAGTTTATAAAGCAAAGATTTGCTCTAGTATGATATAAGACATTGTGTATTAATGAAGGACATCTTTGCTGGTTCTAGTACTTGTTGTGGTTATTCAGTTGCTATGTCCAACTCTTTGTGACCTCATGGACTGCAGCACACCAGCCTTCACTGTCCTTCACTATCTTCCCCAGTTTGCTCAAACTCATGTCCATTGAGTTGATGATGCCATCCAACCATCTCACCCTCTGTCGACCCCTTCTATTCCTGCCCTCAATCTTTCCCAGCCTCAGGGTCTTTTCCAATACTTGCTTTCCCTAAATGATAAAAAGCTGTATTTATTTTGAACATAATTATCATAAATTAGAAAGACTGAATTACAGATGAAAGAAAATTCTGGCAAATTTTTCCCTAAAAGACAAACGTAATTGTTCTACCAACAGCAGTTAATTCAAAGCATACAAATTCAGATATTAAACTTTAGATTGTAAGCTACATTTTCTATTCAATTCATAAATTGAATAGTTATCCCATAGGATAACTGACAAGACTTAAAGAAACTGCAAACTTTAAAACTGTTATTATGTACCATATTCAGGGTTTAACAGACAAGTAATAGGATGTCTTTCCATATGTGTACTAAATATATACACCTCTTATTCTTATAAATGATTTTACATACTTTTCTCTCCATTATTTCTTCCAAACCAAAAAAACCCTCTGAGGCAGAAATTATTCATCAACATTTGCTTTGGAGAGTTTTAAGGGGCCAAAGATGACAGAACTATCCTGGACATTTCCTCACTATACTAATTTGTGCAGACTGATAATTATATTAGGATATTCATATCAGCTGACTCTCACAAAGGTCAAATTTCTTTTTCTGTAATAACAGGCAGCAATCTACCATTTAGAGTTTTCGATGGAATAGCAGCTTTTTGAAAAGGTGAAAGAAAAATACCAATGTTAACACATAGAAGAGCATTTACAAAAACCAGAAAATAAAAGCCCACCAATTTAAAAGGAACCAGATATATTGAGCTTCACCCACAGGAACACAGAAGAATCACATCAATTATATTAACTATATTCTGATGCAGAGTTCAATAGGGCATTAGCATTGGAAAGAAATCGTTATACATTGGTGAAAATCTAGTAACTATGAGACACAAAGTGGTCCCTGGAATCAGATCTCTAGTTTAAATCCTGGTGCTCTCACTATCTATGTGACTGTAAACAAGTTACTTTGCAGGAAATAATGGCAGGTACCTTGATGGAAGAATAATTTCTCCCTTGAAGAGGGGAATATGTGAAGGCAGAAGCCCAGGTCAGAGTGATGCAGGTTCCCGAGCCTAGAAAGGTGTCTTCTGAAACAAAAAATGTAAGCCTTCAGACAGAAAGGAAGCAAGAAAATGGATTCTCCCCAGGGCTTCTAGAAGATACACAGCACTATTGACACCTTGATTTTCACTTAGAGTCAATAAACCATATTGTTTTAAGCCACTAAGTTTATGGCAATTTGCTTCAGCAGCAATAAGAAAATAATACATTATCTTATAGAGTTATGGGGCTTCCCTGGTGGCTCAAATGTAAAGAATCTGCCGGCAGTGTGGGAGACCAGAGTTTGATTCCCGAGTCAGGAGGATCCCTTGGAGAATGGAATTGGTACCCACTCCAGTATTCTTGCCTGGAGAATTCCATGGACAGAGGAACCTGACGGGCTACAGTTCATGAGATCGCAAGAGCTGGAAATGACTGAGACACTGACATTTTCATGAAAATAACAGATATATGTACAAATAAAGCACTTTGAATGGTGCCTACAACATGCTAGGTGCTGTGTAAAGTAAAGTAAATGTCGCTCAGTCGTGTCCGACTCTTTGCCACCCCATGGACTGTAGCCTACCAGGTTCCTCCATCCATGGGATTTTCCAGGCAAGAATACTGGAGTGGGTTGCCATTGCCTTCTCCAGGAGATCTTCCCAACCCAGGGATCGAACCCAGGTCTCCCGCATTGTAGGCAGACGCTTTACCTTCTGAGCCACCCGGAAAGGTGCTGTATAGCATCCACTATTATTTTAATAATGTAAATCAGTTTCTTTAACTTCTCTGCTTAAAAATCTATATGCTGATAACTAATTTGCTGAATTATGTCCTCTGGAGTGTTTGCAATTCTTTCCTTCTTCTTGATCTCTCTCAACCTTTCACTGCCACCTTTTGCCTCACTCACTACTGGCCAGTCACACTAACCTTCTTTAAATTCCTCCAAAAGTCAAGTGCCTTTGAACCTCAGGATCGTTGGAACAGCTGTGCTCCCAGCATGAAGAATTTTTTCTGTCATCCTCATTCCAGCTAAATCCTACTTATATTCACATTTATTAAAATAACTCATTCTCAGAAAGGCCTTCCTTGAGAACAAATTTTCTCAGAATATACCATTCTTAATAATAGCCAATAAGCAAACAAAAAGATGCTCAATATTTTTAGTCATCAGAAAAATGCAAATCATAACCACAATTATACACCATTGTATACTCACTGGGAAGGTGAAAATGAAAACCAGACAATAACAAATATCAGCAAGGATGTGGAGTAGTTGAAACCCTTATATATTGTTGGTGGGATTGAAAATGATGCAGCCACTTTGGAAAACAGTTTGACAGTTTTTCAAAATGTTAAACCTAGAGTTACCACATGATGCAGCAATTCCACTGTTAGGTATAAACACAAGAAAAATGAAAAATTTATGTCCACACAAAAACCTGTATGTAAATGTTCATAGCAGCCAGAAATTGTTAATAATCCATATGTGTGGTAACTGATGAACAGTTAAACAAAATACAATATATTCATACAATGAAATATTATTCTTCAATAAGGAGGAATAAAGTACTGATATATGCCAAAATATAAATTATCCTTGAAAACATTATAATAAATGAGGAAAGCCAGTCACAAAGACAATATATAATCTAATTCCATTTATATGAAACATTTACAGTAGACAAAACTACAGAAGCACAAAGAAGGTTAGTGGTTTCCTGGGGATAAGGTGAATAGAGATTGAGGAGTGCTGGGTGCTGGAGTTTTGGGGGAATGTCAAAATAGTCTCAAATTCTGGAAGAGGTTGTATAACTCTGTGACTATGCTAAAAAAAAAAAAAAAATGTTGGTGGGATTGAAAATGATGCAGCCACTTTGGAAAACAGTTTGACAGTTTTTCAAAATGTTAAACCTAGAGTTACCACATGATGCAGCAATTCCACTGTTAGGTATAAACACAAGAAAAATGAAAATTTATGTCCACACAAAAACCTGTATGTAAATGTTCATAGCAGCCAGAAATTGTTAATAATCCATATGTGTGGTAACTGATGAACAGTTAAACAAAATACAATATATTCATACAATGAAATATTATTCTTCAATAAGGAGGAATAAAGTACTGATATATGCCAAAATATAAATTATCCTTGAAAACATTATAATAAATGAGGAAAGCCAGTCACAAAGACAATATATAATCTAATTCCATTTATATGAAACATTTACAGTAGACAAAACTACAGAAGCACAAAGAAGGTTAGTGGTTTCCTGGGGATAAGGTGAATAGAGATTGAGGAGTGCTGGGTGCTGGAGTTTTGGGGGAATGTCAAAATAGTCTCAAATTCTGGAAGAGGTTGTATAACTCTGTGACTATGCTAAAAAAAAAAAAAAAACCCAACACTGAAATGTATACTTCAAAATATTGAGCATCATAGTATAGGAATTATATCACAATAAAGATTTTTTATTTAATTTTAAAAACACTCCGTTCTGTATCATAGTAGCAATTCATAATCACCATAAAGTCTAAAAGGCCAGGGTAGCAAATGTTCAGTATTTGCTAAAGAAATTGAAAAGCTATGTGTAAATGACAATAATAATGATTATGGTATTAGGAAACCAGCCATTAGCAGTTTGTGACGAAGTAAGGAAACTAAAGGTAATCTTGAAAACTAATTCTGTTTCTACTTATTTTAAAATCTAATTCATTTGGAGACACCTGATTCCTAGGGCAACTGAGATTATCCACAATACTCATTTCTGAACTAGTTTCAGAGAAGTATAGAATTGTTCTTTATGATCAGAGAGTAATTTGAGGCATTATCATCCTCATGATGCTATTGAAAAGGATGTTAGAGCCTCGATCTTCAGGCAGGGTTTTGGCTTACAGAACACAGAAAGACCTAGGTCTTTGCTGTCCAAAAGGAGTACACCAAGGCTGTATATTGTCACCCTGCTTATTTAACTTCTATGCAGAGTACATCATGAGAAACGCTGGGCTGGAAGAAGCACAAGCTGGAATCAAGATTGCTGGGAGAAATATCAACAACCTCAGATATGCAGATGATACCACCCTTATGGCAAAAAGTGAAGAGGAACTAAAAAGCCTCTTGATGAAAGTGAAAGAGGAGAGTGAAAAAGTTGGCTTAAAGCTCAACATTCAGAAAATGACGATAATGGCATCCGGTCCCATTACTTCATGGGAAATAGATGAGGAAACAGTGGAAACAGTGTCAGACTATGTTTTAGGGCTCCAAAATCACTGCAGATGGTGATTACATCCATGAAATTAAAAGACGCTTACTCTTGGGAAGGAAAGTTATGACCAACTTAGATAGTATATTCAAAAGCAGAGACATTACTTTGCCAACAAAGGTCCGTCTAGTCAAGGCTATGGTTTTTCCTGTGGTCATGTATGGATGATGAAGAGGAACTAAAAAGCCTCTTGATGAAAGTGAAAGAGGAGAGTGAAAAAGTTGGCTTAAAGCTCAACATTCAGAAAATGAAGATAATGGCATCCGGTCCCATTACTTCATGGGAAATAGATGAGGAAACAGTGGAAACAGTGTCAGACTATGTTTTAGGGCTCCAAAATCACTGCAGATGGTGATTACATCCATGAAATTAAAAGACGCTTACTCTTGGGAAGGAAAGTTATGACCAACTTAGATAGTATATTCAAAAGCAGAGACATTACTTTGCCAACAAAGGTCCGTCTAGTCAAGGCTATGGTTTTTCCTGTGGTCATGTATGGATGTGAGAGTTGGACTGTGAAGAAGGCTGAGCACCGAAGAATTGATGCTTTTGAACTGTGGTGTTGGAGAAGACTCTTGAGAGTCCCTTGGACTGCAAGGAGATCCAACCAGTCCATTCTAAAGGAGATCAGTCCTGGGTGTTCTTTGGAAGGACTAATGCTGAAGCTGAAGCTCCAGTATTTTGGCCACCTCATGGGAAGAGTTGACTCCTTGGAAAAGACTCTGATGCTGGGAGGGGTTGGGGGCAGGAGGAGAAGGGGACGACAGAGGATGAGATGGCTGGATGGAATCACTGCCTCGATGGACATGAGTTTGGGTGAACTCCGGGAGTTGGTGATGGACAGGGAGGCTTGGCGTGCTGCAATTCATGGGGTCCCAAAGAGTTGGACACAACTGAGCGATTGAACTGAACTGAACGTATCCTTTGTCCGTTGACATATTGACTCATTCAAAAAATGTTTATTGCATACACCCTTTTTCCAGGTGATAAAATCATAAAACTTAAAATCACCATATGTGCCCTCATGAAACCAAATCATTCCTAGGAAGACAGATAAATGATTGACAAAACTGACAAAGCAGTTTTGTAACAGAGTTTCCTATTGGAGTGTGGAAGGAAACACTTTTAAAGAAATGCCTTAGTCATTTTATCATATGTACCATGTAATTCCAACCAAGCAAAGAGTGAAGTACCATTCATTTATGATTTAAGATATTTTATTAAAGGCCTACCCTGTTCCAGGCACTGTTTGGCTGGGCTACAGTAACAAAGGCAAATGACTGGAATTCCTGCCCTCCTTGAGCTAACACTGCAGTGCTGGAACATGAGTCCAAATGTTAATAAGGTAAAATACACAGTATTCCAGATCATGATAAATGTTGAGAAAATTAGGCCAGAGAGGGAGGTGGGGAGAATGGCAGGGGGTGGAGGCAAATTTAAACAATGGTCAAGAAAGACTCTAACAAGAAGGAGATATTTAATCAAAGTCCTGAGGAAAGTGAGCTAGTGAGCCTGGTGAACTATATAGGGGCATGCATTCTAGGAAAAAAGAGAGGAAAAGAAAGGCATTAGAAATCAGCTTTCTATTCATACTAAATCAAACAACTGGAATCAAAATATCATAAGCTTAGCAAAAAGTCATGTTTTTGAGAATATATGTATTATACATAGTATTTATATATATGTATTTCTAATTTAAAAATAGATATGCAGAAGGTAACAAAGGTTTACTGTATAGCACAGGGAAATATAGTTAATATATTGTAATAGCTGATAATAGAAAATAATCTGAAAAACAATATATGTGTATATGTATAACTGAATCACCTTTCTGTCCACCTGAAACCTTGTAAAGCAACTATACTACAATAAAATATATATGTTAAGAAAATTTAAAAAAGAAAACAAAGGTGAAAACTGAGAGGCATAAGTGCTCTGGAATGTTTAAGGAACATCCAAGAGGCTGGTGTAAAATGAACAAAGGAGAGATTAGTAGCAGAATGGGGGTCAAGGAGGGGTATCCAATCCCATCAGCTATTATATGGACACCGACTTTTACTTTGAAGAAGATAGGAAACACTGGGACATTTTAAACGGTGCTGAGCTGACCTTACTTTTTAACAAATCATGTTGTTGTGCTGAAAACAGGTGCTATAAGGGAGAGGCTGTCATGGGGGGCTGAAGCAGGGAGACATGTTGAGAGACTATATAGTAATCCAGGTGGTTTACAGTCCAGGTGACCTGACCAGGTTAATAGCAATAGAAGTGATATAAAGCAATGAGATTTGGGATATATTGTGAGGCTAGACCCAACGAGATTTGCTGATTGAGTGGATGGGGAGGTTGTTGGTGACCATAACAAGAAAACTTTTAGTAACATGGAAGGAAAAAAAATGCCTATTTATAGTGGGTTTAACAGAGCTGGGGAAGAAATGGATTAGATTATAGATGACACTTTTGAAAAGCTTTGCTTTAAAACGACGGTCATTGGGAGAGGAAGTAGGGTTAAGAGATGGTTGTTTCTGTTAACAAGGAGAAATAACAATATATTTTAGATTTAAAGTCATAATATAGCAGAGAGGGAAATGAATGGGAGAGAAGGACTTGACAGTCAAAGCAACTAACTAGGTGAGAGAGGATGGGAGGCATTGCTCAACAGAAATGGCTGTTTAATCAGGAGCCAGAGCGATGCATCCACAGTGATGGTGGGGATGATGGGTCCCAATGATGATGGGAAGACAGCAGGTAGGCTGTGTTGATGCACATGAGTAGAGGGAGTCATGTAGTTTGGGGAAGGAGGTTTGTTTGTTCCTGTAATTCATAGAATAAGAATCAAGGTTTTCATTGCAAAATGAGGGTAGTGGAAGCAGAATTGGCCATGTGAAAAAGAGGTGAGGGTAAGAAGTAGTCATCCAGGAGAGACAGAGGGAGATTTCAATATCCAGGTGTAAATATGGGAGTAAGTGACTAAGACTGTATGAAGGACATTATTGAGAGTCAAGGAAATGACAGGCCAGAATATCATATGTGGTTATATTGAAATTAGCCAACAAGAATCATAAAACAAAGAGTATCATAAAAGAGTAAGCCAGAACTAAAATCTTCAAGTTTTACTAAATGGTTTGGTTTAATTTTAAACTTCTGTTTTTATTTTTGTTGAACACTCAATTCCAATGTTGAAAATATTCTTTTTCTCATTGTTATCTTTTCTTTTCAGTTCAGTTCAGTTGCTCAGTTGTGTCCGACTCTTTGCGACCCCATGAATCACAGCACGCCAGGCCTCCCTGTCCATCACCAACTCCCGGAGTTCACTCAGACTCACGTCCATCGAGTCAGTGGTGCCATCCAGCCATCTCATCCTCGGTCATCCCCTTCTCCTCCGCCCCAATCCCTCCCAGCATCAGGGTCTTTTCCAATGAGTCAACTCTTTGCATGAGGTGGCCAAAGTACTGGAGCTTCAGCTTTAGCATCATTCCTTCCAAAGAAATGCCAGGGCTAACCTCCTTCAGAATAGACTGGTTGGATCTCCTTTATATTCCTTCAAATGATTAAGAATGGGACTTTATGACTACCCTATGACCAGTATGTTATATGTTTGTTACATTGTAAAGTATACCCTATGTGAATTGAAACCTGAAACAGCCAACAACTTATACCTACAAAAGAACAATTTCCATTGGCTAGATGAGGGGGAAAAATTATTTCTTTGATTCACAGTTTTAGAGGAAAGAAAGTTTTAAAAAGATATGGCTGGTAAATGTGTGAAAATTTAAACTGTTGTACTGAATGAGTTCAGTGATTCAAGCTGGTGAATTTCCAGCTGAAGAAGAATGTTAAGTGAAATAGTCAAAAAACAGTCATCAGTGAAATCCATCAGAAGCCCATCATTTCACATTGCACCATTAATCTTCAGCAGGATGCCAACTGTGAATCACATGAATATTTGGGTGTGAGAGGGCATCATCTATAACACCCAGTGTTAATAGAAACTGTCAGGCCTATGCTTATTGCCCACGTGATGGTCATTGATCTGCTCTAATGGCAAGACAAAGACTTATGAATTCTGGACACCATTTTGAAGCTGGGCTCTACTTACTGCCCCTTTAGACATCTGCAAGATATTAATCAACTGATAGCTATTTTTAGTTTCAGATAGGCTAGTCCTTTCCAAATTGGATCCTGGGAAAGGGATATATGAGATTAATGAGGGACCTCAGTTGATACTGAAGTGCTGAGAACTAAACAGCAGAATAGAGGTACAATTACTGTGGGCTCTGTCCCATGTATGATCACTAAAGTGAGAAATAAAACCAAATATAGTAAGACTTACTAACAACTGAGGACCCTACTGACCAAAAGAACTCAAATATCTTTTTGTGTGTGTGAGAGAGATCTCAATTTAAAGCATAAGGAATTGCATATGCTATGAAACTCCAGAATTAACCTTTAATCCATACATGGCAATGATTATTTTTAAGTCAGCATTTTCATTTGCTATTTTTAGGAAAAGAAATTTAATGTGAAGGAAATTAAGGACCATTTTACAATGTATATACATGAAGTAAGTAAGTAAGTAAAGTCACTCAGTCGTGTCTGACTCTTTGTGACCCCATGGACTGCAGCCCACCAGGCTCCTCAGTCCAGAGATTCTCCAAGCAAGAATACTGGCAGTGGGTTGCCATTTCCTTCTCCAGGGGATCTTCCCGACCCAGGGATCGAACCCAGGTCTCCCGCATTGGATGAAGAGAATCAAACAAAAAATCATCATATCAGAGAAAAAGATAAGAGATTTAGGGAAAGGAAAGTTTTATGAACACTATAATCATGTATGAGTTGGTAGGGATAGGCACAGAGCGGTTTACAAAGTTTGGAACACAGAGCCCACCATTATTTCCATCTGTACTATAGAAAAGAAAAAACTCTAAAAATAAAATCACCCATTGTTCTAACAAAATCTTACTAAAATTGATGTCGTAAATATAATGACCATCATGAACAGATTTTCTCCTGTTGTGTGTGAGAAGACTAACATTATCTCATGAATATTATATGATGTTATACGTTTATGATATGTTTGTGTGCTTAGTTGCTCAGTTATATCTGACTCTTTGTGACCCCATGGACTGTAGCCCACCAGGCTCCTCTGTCTATGGAATTCTCCAGGCAAGAATACTGAAGTGGGTTGCATTCCCTTCTCCAGAGGATCTTCCCTACCCAGGGATAGAATCCAGGTCTTCTGCATTGCAAGCAGATTCTTTACTGTATAAGCTACAGGGAAGTTCATCACATTTGTGATAAAGCAGCCTTAGTCAGTTCATGCTGCCAGAACAAATAATCACAGACTGGGTTACTTAAACAATGAAGGTTTATTTCTCACTGTTCTGGAGGTTGTAAGTCTGGGATTATGGTGCCTGAGTGGTCAGGTTCTGGTGAGTGTGCTCACCTACAATGCAGATGGCTGACTTCTCACTGTACCCTCCTAGGAGAAGGATAAGTGAACTATCTCTCTGGCCCCTTCTTATGAGAACACTAGTTCCATTCATGAGAGCTTCACTCTCATGACCTAAGTATCTTGCAATGGTCCCCACCTCCAAACACCATCATACTGGGGTAAAGGTTGTGCTGTGCTGTGCTCAGTTGTGTCCAACTCTGTGACCCTATGGACGCAGCCCTACAGGCTCCTCTGTCCATGGGATTTTCCAGGCAAGAATGGGTTGCCATTTCCTTCTCCAGGGGATTTTCCCCACCCAGGGATCAAACCCAAGTCTCTTCACCTCCTGCATTGGCAGGCAGATTCTTTACCACTGAGCCACCTGGGAAGGGTTAGGGTGTAAACATACAGTCTGTAACACAACTGTTGATCCATGAGAGAAACAGAGACAGAAATGTTCAAAGAGAAAAATCAAGTGAAAAATATGAATTACAACAAAGCCACTGGAGCAAAAATGTTGACCTATGTTCCTACATACAGAAGATAAGAAGGAATTGAGTTAGTCAAGAAGGAAATGGAGAGATGGCTTTTAAAGTTGACCCTGGGTTGAAGGAAGGAAATGGAGAAGGAAATGGCAACCCACTCCAGGACCCTTGCCTGGGAAATCCCATGGACAGAGGAGCCTGGTATGTTACAGTCCATGGGGTCGCAAAGAGTTGGACACGACTGAGTGACTTCACTTTCTGGGTTGAAGGAAAAGGAAAAAATGATCTGGAAAGTTCTTCGTGTGGAATTCAGAGTGAGAAGCAATTAGTTCAGTTTTGTTTTGTTTTGCTTTTCATTGAAGCTGGGTTTATAGGTGTACAAATAATAGTTTTATTTCAAATTAGTTGTTTCACTGGGAACCCAGTCAGAAAAGGGCCTTTGCTTTCTGTCAAACACTGGTTACTAAAGGAAGCAGACTAGTGGGATGAGAATGAAATTCATAACAACCAAGAATTCAGAAATCTAGTTTAACCTCTGGAACACTACCATCAACCTACATGCATATACTTTGAATACCAACAGGTTCCCCACACATTCACTCTTATTCATGAAAGGCTAAATATGTGATATTCTGAAGACACTCCTGGTAGTTGGTGAGAGGAAGTTGAGGGAAAATATGGAAAACTACTATTGTGCTGCTTCTCAAAATTTCCTATCTTCATTCTGGTTACATGGGGTAATTATACTCCTTAGGGGTATATTTAGCCTTTATGAGTTCTATCCTTGGGTCAGGAAGATCCCCTGAAGAAGGGACTGGCTACCCACTCTAGTATTCTTGCCTGGAGAATCCTATGGACAGAGGAGCCTGGTGGACTACAGTCCATGGGGTCGCAAAGAGTTGGACATGACTGAGCAACTAACACTTTCACTTTCATTTTCACCTTAAGCTTAGAAACGGCCATATGACTTATTTTTGAAAACAGAATATGAATACGGGTGGTGTATTCAAGCCAGGCTTCAACAATACGTGAACCATGAACTTACAGATGTGCAAGCTGGCTTTAGAAAAGGCAGAGGAACCAGAGATCAAATTGCCAACATCCACTGAATCATGGAAAAAGCAAGAAAGTTCCTGAAAAACATCTATTTCTGCTTCATTGACTATGCCAAAGCCTTTGTGTGGATCACAATAAACTGTGGAAAATTTTGAAAGAGATGGGAATACCAGACCACCTGAACTACCTCTTGAGAAATCTGTATGCAGGTCAGGAAACAATTAGAAATGGACATGGAACAACAGACTGGTTCCAAATAGGAAAAGGAGTCCATCAAGGCTTTCTATTGTCACCCTGCTTATTTAACTTATAAGCAGAGTACATCATAAGAAATGCTGGGCTGGATGAATCACAAGCTGGAATCAAGATTGCCAGGAGAAATATCAATAACTTCAGATATGCAAATGACACCACCCTTATGGCAGAAAGTGAAAAAGAACTAAAGAGCCTCTTGATGGAAGTGAAAGAAGAGAGTGGAAAAGTTGACTTAAAGCTCAACATTCAGAAAACAAAGATCATGGCATTCGGTCTCATCACTTCATGGCAAACAGATGGGGAAACAATGAAAACAATGAGAGACTTTATATTTTTGGGCTCCAGAATCACTGCAGATGGTGATTTAGTTTCAATTACATCAAATTAAAAGATGCTTACTCCTTGGAAGTGAAGTTATGACCAAGTTAGATGGCATATTAAAAAGCAGAGACATTACTTTGCCAACAAAGTTCTGTCTACTCAACCTATGGTTTTTCCAGTAGTCATGTATGGATGTGAGAGTTGGACTATAAAGAAAGCTGAGTGCCAAAGAATTGATGCTTTTGAACTGTGGTGTTGGAGACTTTCGAGAGTCCCTTGGACTGCAAAGAGATCCAACCAGTCCATCCTAAAGGATATCAGTCCTGAGTCTTCATTGGAAGGACTGGTATTGAAACTGAAACTCTGATACTTTGGCCACCTAATGTGAAGAGCTGACTCATTTGAAAAGACCCTGATGGTGGGAAAGATTGAAGGTGGGAGGAGAAGGGGACAACAGAGAATGAGATGGTTGGATGGCATCACCAACTCAATGGACATGAATTTGAGTAAACTCCTGGAGTTGGTGATGGACAGGGAGGCCTGGCGTGCTGCAGTCCATGGCGTCGCAGTCATACATGACTGAGCGATTGAACTAAAGTAACAGGTGATGAGTGTCTTCTTTGGGCAGACACATTTAATTGCCATTGGAGACATTTCAGAACTTTCTTCCTTGGCTGCTGTAATCATGGTAGCATGTGTTGATATGGAGGTGGAACGCTGAACCATCACATGGAGGACAAGACCCTGGGTGGGGTCACTAGATGTACGGTGCACTTTGAACAGGGTTTAAACCTTTGTTTTGAGAGCACTAACATTGGGAAGTAAGTTGTTTATTGCTGCACCATAACCTAGTCTATCTTGACTAATACAAGCTCCAACTTCCCTGAAGACTTGGAATAAACAAAACAAATGCCTTAATACTTCGGTATCAAAATCAGTGGACAATTAAGTTAGCAGGGAGCTTTATGTTAGAACAAAGGAATTTGCAACTTTATTACCAAGGTTTACAATTTTTATTAGTTTAATATTTTCAGTAAAGCATACCACTCCTTGCAACTATTGACTGAAAGATGAGTGTGTCCAATAAGATTATTTATAAAGCAACGCTCTACTGACTGCATCATTTCATATACTCACCCATTTCTTCTTAGCAGTTTTCTTTGAATTGCAAATATTTTAAAGGATGCCAGTTTAGCCATGATCTTAGGAAGATTTCTTACCTGCCTTTTAATTTAGATGTAAAATAGGGTTGCATCTTTATCTTCTGCCTTAAAGTCATTTCACAGGATTTCTTTTGAAATACTTTTGCTATAGATCTGGATTTTAAAGGATAAATAGGTGAGATAGTAAATATTTTCAGCTTTGTGGGTCATATGATCTCTGTTGCAACTCCTCAATTCTGTGGTAGCACGAAAGCTTCTATAGACAATACACAAAAACCAATACGTGTGTCTCTTTGCAAATACAAGCAGCAGGCTGATTTTGGCCCATGGGCTGCAGTTTGCCAAATCTTGCTTTAGATGTTATTTCCAATTCAAGTCACATCCATGTAATTCCATATTATCAGCTATCATGATAGCATGACTACATTAATTTGGGAACTATATTAATGAAATCAACATTCCATCTGGCAACTTATCTGATGTTCTTACAATCATGAAATAAAATACGTACCCTATTTAGGCTCTGGGCTTAATATCCTTTTTTAAAAAAATAACATTTATTTTAGTTTTTATTTCTTTTTTTACATCCAGCTTTACAATACTAGTTCTGTAGGGATAGATGTAAAAATGAAAGGAGAAACTAAAATAAATGTTATATCTTTGTAGGATTTTCAAAAGCCTATTATTTCCTCATGTTACAGTTGAAATGAATTTTTTTTAATGGAAACATTTATTTTTTGTTCCTTACAAATACCAAGAGATAAAAATCTTAGTGAGATAAAGGAAAGAAAATGATGATAGTAGCCACTGCAGAATAGAA
Source organism: Aepyceros melampus (assembly GCA_006408695.1). NCBI lineage: Eukaryota > Metazoa > Chordata > Mammalia > Artiodactyla > Bovidae > Aepyceros > Aepyceros melampus. Next base: position 283,763 of record SJXQ01003082.1, on the reverse strand, counting down.
ATGAATCTGTAAAGTTGTTTTCAGAAAATGAAATCATGACTGACACAATCTAACATCCTTCCACCGAGGAGACACTAACCTGTGCCAAATTAGGTCTTTGTTTATTAGTTCAAAATTAAAAAATCACTAAAATGCTCCATTTACAGGAGACTGTTGGAAAGAAAAGGAAGAGAAAGAAATTATAATACATATATACTTGAATCCCCTAGAAGGAAAACAAAAAATTTTATTCTTTTTAATTTCAGTCTCAAATTAATTTATTTTAATATCATGCATTTTGAACTACTAGGGCAAAGAAGCAAACAAGGAAGATGGCTATGGCCAATGAATTCAAACCTATAGTAAAATAAGGAAATGAATTATGATAAGACCCAAGGCTATCTTTATTCCCTGCTTCAAATACCATGCCGTAGGAGGGAGATATGTGTATCATATAATAGTTCAATGTTTCGGTGAGCACATCTAGAACACTAATTAAAATCAATTTTATTGGCTTATAAAAGATGTATGTATGAGCTCTATCTTTTATGGACTCAGTTAGTTTGCTCCTATATATACTCCTTAATATACTAGTCAGTTAGTTTCTAAAGAAAGTGGGGTAAGTTCTCCTCTTGACTGCTTCATTGTTCACTCGGGATGTATAACCAAGGACAAGACCTTATTGAAAGGGAGGAAAATTGATTGATGCCGACTGGAGTGATTCAGGCATGAAATAGATTGCAGCGCATCGCTGTGTCCCACCAGAACGTGCTTCTGTGTGCAGGTGGTTTTGACTGCGGTGTAACTGCCAGGTAGCTGGAGCTGTCGCAGAGACACTGGACAGGACTGAACACTGAAAGTCGAATGGCCAAGAGAGGTGCACATAGACAAACTGGATCAAAGCTGGCTCTGTCAGTGCAAACCATATGAGCTTGTACAAATCATTTCATTCAGAGTTTTCACCTTCTCAACTCTTAGGCTGAGCTAGATGAAACTGCCAACATTTGACTGTCTTAATCTATGAAATTGACAGTTTCATGACTCATGATCTGTGGCTACGCCATTCTATGGCTGTGATCAAATGAAATGTTTCTATAAACTTCTAGGTATAGTATAAATGCATTTATATATTTTTGTCTTCTTCTGAGTAAAATTATTGACTATAAGGTATTATTTAATGATAATTACAATTTACCATTTTAATTCATTGATTTATATAGACAATTAATAATTGATCATTTAACATTTGTCATTAAAGAAATACAATTGCACCAAACAGTAATTTATTCAGTCGTGTATATATATCTTGGGATCCTAAGGTTTACTTCATCACTCATAGAGCACTTGCCAATAATCATAACATTGGGTTGGACATGTTCTGTCCAACAACATGCTCTGCTAACATATAGTCTTAGTGCACATATTTGATACCTGTCTTACTCCAGGCTACTTTTCATTTACAAAGGCAGTATAATGATATTGACAATTCCATCAAGAAGTTCCAACAGTCTCACTTGTGACCTCCATGTCCATCGACAATCATCCAGGTGTAGGGCAGAGCTCCACTGTGACTTGGAATAGGCTTCTATCTTGTATCTTATACATGCATGCTGCTGCTAAGTCACTTCAGTCGTGTCTGACTCTGTGTGACCCCAAAGATGGCAGCCCACCAGGCTCCCCCGTCCCCGGGACTCTCCAGGCAAGAACACTGGAGTGGGTTGCCATCTCCTTCTCCAATGCATGAAAGCGAAAAGTGAAAGTGAAGTTGCCCAGTCGTGTCTGACTTTTGCGACCCCATGGACTGCAGTCTACCAGGCTCCTCCATCCATGGGATTTCCCAGGCAAGCATATGCTCCAGTAAAACCTGATGGTGCAGCTCGGAAATACTCAAAATATGTTTGCTTTAAAAATACACATCCAGAGCTTTTCCAGTAAGCAACCAGATAACATGTGCTAAGTCACTTCAGTTGTGTTCAGCATTTTGCGAACCCACCAGACTCCTCTGTCCATGGGATTCTCCAGGCAAGAATACTGGAGTGGAATGCCATACCCTCCTTCAGAGGATCTGCCCAACCCAGGAACTGAACCCACATCTCTATGTCTGACGCATTTGAGGCAGGTTCTTTACCACTAGCATCACCTGGGAAGCAGCCTGAGGTGACCTCTAAATATGGTGTGCTATTCATTTGACTCAAAAAACCTCACAAAATCATGCAATTCAAGAGGTTCAACTCTTCACTTTCACCTGAAGAACACTCGTGAAACCATCCTGGCCATTAAGGGTATGATATTCAGAAAGCTACCAAGTGTCTGAAGGATGTCACTTTAAAGAAGCGATGTGTACCACTTCATCATTACAGTGATGCAGTTGGTAGGTAAGCCCAGGCTAAACTGGTGTTGGATAAAGGGCTGCTGTCCCAAAGACTGCTGAATGTTTACTGCACGTGCTCAAAAATGCAGACAGTAATGCTGAATTTAAGGGCTTAGATATCGATTCTCTGGGCTCTGGGCACATCCTGGTGAACAAAGCCCCCGAGATGCATGGCAGGACTTACAGAGCTCATGGTTGGATCAGCCCCTAATGAGCTCTCCCTGCCACATGGAGACTTTCCTTATTGAAAAAGAACAGATTGTTCCTAAACCAGAAGAGGTTGAACAGAAGAAAAAGATACCCCAGAAGAAGCTGAATAAACAAAAACTTATGGCCCAGGGAAAAAAAATGCCGCAAAGAATAAATGCAAATTAAAAAATGCACATCCAGAAAGTTATTGAACTCTTTAACTAAGTGTGTATGTTTACAGTATTATAAAACCTGCAAGTTTTGGTCACTTATTCATTTGATTTGTTCTCAAGACTGAATAAACCCAGGGTGAGAGTTGAGTGCTCACACAGGGAGAAGCCAGAAACCTAACAGCAGAAAATGGTCACTCTGGGGTTATTAGGGAACCTCAAATGGGTAATTTTAGAACTGGTGAAACAAAGCATAATTCATAATGAGATGTGACAGATTTGCTGATAATGTTTACGAGTACTATTAAACCACTTAAGCAATCAGCTTCCAATGCCATGTGACAAGTGTATTTATGTGGCTGCAGTACACCTCCTACTCAGATTTCTCAAAATGTTCTTTAGATACTCTACTAAATTAAGAACACTCAAGACACCCATTTAAAGTTGGAAGTACACTTGACCCTTCTCTTCTTTTATATGCAGAGTTTACCGAAGGTGACATCTGTGAAAGGGGCAGAAAACCTCAACAGTTTCAGTCCTACACTGGTTATAAACTAGAGGATGCAACATATTTTATATTATATATATATATATATATATATATAAAATATATGTTACACATATATATTACACTTTATTTCTCATCTACCCTGTAGGTTGCAAATTGTTCTCCTTGAAGTAATTGGAGATATAACCTGAACTTTGGTAAACTTTCTGAATCTTTGAGATCCACTGGAAACTATGTTGCTGTTCTTACTGTTCAGTCACTAAGTCATGTCTGACTCTTTGCAACCCCATGGACTGCAGCATGCCAGGCTTCTCTGTTCTTCACTATCTCCCAGAGTTTACTTAAACTCATGTCCATTGAGTCAGTCCATGCTATCTAACCATCTCATCCTCTGTTGCCTCCTTCTCCTTTTGCCTTCAATCTTTCCCAGCACCAGTCTTTTCCAAAGAGTTGGCTCTTTGCATCAGGTGGCCAAAGTATTGGAGATTCAGTTTCAGCATCAGTCCTCCCAGTGAATATTCAAGGTTGATCTCCTTTAGGACTGACTTGTTTGATCTCCTTGCAGCCCAAGGGACTCTCAAGAGTCTTCTCCAGCACCACAATTGGAAACTATACTAAGACCAAAAATCTTGACAAATATTCAATAGAAGAAAAATGTCCTCCAGCACGACTTCCCCCCAGATAGCTTCGTCTTGTCTCTTGGTAAACACCACCTACCCTTTAGAGTCCCAGGGTCTTACTCATGCCTTAAGCAGCCATTGTCCTGAGTGGGTCTTTGGTCTCCATTTTTAATTTTACTCATTATTTTACAATTATTTTATTGTTTAAAAGTAATGGTAACTAATAGAATAAAGCATGTTTCTCTTGGTGATAATTACACTGTGTCTTCAGAAGGAAGTCCAAAAGGGTGACTAATGATGTAACTTTTAAGTATCTTAACAATTTGATGAGAAGATATTTACAGGTAGATATCTTTATGAATTTTCAAGGCACCCTGTTGACATGGTCTTATATTTCTGCTTTATTTAGGGTCACTCCTATTATAAATCAAGAAGCATTTACTCTGTGACCAGTAGTAAGCTAGGTTCTGTGAGCAACACAGCATAAGATAAAGCTCTGCTGAAAAAGATGTCTAATATTCTCTGACCCTTCTAGATACTGCAGTGTCATTTGAGAATGCCCAGCTGCTGGAAGGAAATTGCCCAGAAGCTAAATCTTGCAGCTTGCAAAAATCTAAGCCTTGGGTGTTTATCACTATATAAAAATCCAGCAGAGATCTTATTCAGAAAGCAGAAGTTCCCCAGAATAGCTTCACAGAGAGAAGCCCAACAAAGAAGGAAGGAAGGAAATGTCATAAAAGAAAAACCAAATATAATAATGTATCTCTTATCCCAGTTGTCAACTAAACAAGTATTTTGTGGTATGATCATGTGAAGAGTCTTGGGGAATGGGGAGAGAGTTCTGGTTTTCTCCTTTTTCCAAGAGCCACGTGCAGGCACCCTCTTCAGCCTGGGTCTCTGGAGGTAGTTTAGCTTCGTGGTCTAAGCCTGAGGAATAGGTAGAGTAGTGTGTCATTGCCTGAAGAAAATTCTTCCTAAAGCTCTTCTTGCCTTCTCCCCAACACCTCCCGTCTATAATTGAATCCATGCTAATATGAACAGCTATGAATGGCAGCATGGGTGAGAAGTTAATGTAGAAATTGCAGCAACCCATGTAGTGCACAACTATGAGCAAAGAGAACTGATTTACCGACCATGTGGTTATGGGCTGATAGCCTTTTTGGAATAGAAATGGCAATCAGACCACCATGTGGCAAATTTAATCAACAAATGGGTTTTATTCGACCTGCCCAGTGTTAAATTACAAAGTATTTTTTTTAAACCTTTTGTGGCTCTAGTGGTAAAGAACTTACCTGCCATGTAGGTAGACATAAGAGACCCAGGTTCAATCCCTGAATTGGGAAGATCCCCTGAGATGGAAATGGAAACCACTCCAGTATTAGAAATGGTGAAGGACAGGGAAGCCTAGCACGCTGCAGTCCATGGGATCTCAAAGGGCTGGACACAACTGAGCAAATGAACAGCAACAACAACTCCAGTATTCTTGCCTGGATAACCCATGGACAGAAAAGCCTGGTGGGTTGCAGTCCATAGGGTTATACGGAGTCAGATACAATTAAAATAACAGCATACACACAGACTTTTTGAGTTCTATGCAAACTAACTTCATCTAAGGATCAGGATTTGCAGTTCTTTCAAAAATGTGGTCTGATCACCCAAGGCCTGCATTTCCCCTCCTTACTACATTGTCTGGAACAAAGTATCAGCTGCCCTCTGGTGTCAGTCACATTTCTCCCCAAATTGCTGCCAGCAATTCTTCTTATTGGTTTCATGACCATGGACCACTTTTCTAGCACTTGAAGGTATTTGAGATTAAGCTGCCCAATGGGACTCTTATGTGCCTTTGAGCATCATCCAGTGAACCAACTACTGTCTTGCTTGAGTATCTCGAAAGGAACCTACTTGGACTAGCCTCCCCAGTGGTAGGGCTTGTTCTTGTCTAGGCATTGGTTTGGGAAGGAATGAGAGAGACGGTTACTGGTGTTTCTGCACATGATGACTACCCACTCCAGTGTTCTTGCCTGGAGAATCCCATGGATAGAGGAGCCTGGCAGGCTACATTTCGTGGACCCGCCAAGGGTAGAACATCACTGAGTGACTAACACTTTCACTTTAACTGCACATGAAGTGCTTAGCTGGTTGGCTTAAAACTCTGAATGTTCAGGCCTGTGTGGCTCAACCTCCCATGGGGTAAATCTTTCTCCCATACAAAAGCAGTTAACGTTTGATGTGTCAGGCACAGATGATTGAGTTTTATTTAAGTTATGACTATTATAATAGCAATGACTACTTTTTGAACAGTAGGTCCCAACCATCTCATACTTTTTATCTCACTTAATTTCCCCAACAAACCTAGAAGCTCATATAGCGAATATCTTTTATTTTTAACTGCCCACCATCCTTCTGCCTTCACTTGGTAGTAATATCCTGCTTCCTTTGAGAAAATCGCCCCCCGTTTTCCGGAACCCATTACGGCAATCTTAGGAGGGCTGTATTGACGTGTGTTCACTTGCTCAGCTTTTCTGACTCTTTCAACCCCATGGACAGTAGCCCACCAGTCTTCTCTGCCTTTGGAATTTTCCAGGCAAGAATACTTAAGCAGGTTGCCATTTCCTACTCCATGGAATCTTCCTGACCCAAGGAACCCATGTTTCTTGCATCTTCTGAATTAGCAGACAGTTTATTTACCACTGTGCCACCTGGGAAGCCCCGTCAATCGCAGTATTCTCTCATAAGCCATAAAGTGGGCATATCATCCAACCAGAGTCAATGAAGCTCTCTTGAAGATTTTGAATCTTAGCAGAATGGTGCTAGTGCAGAAAGGAGTTTGCTCAGATTCATCTCAATGGTGTTTCCCTTCAGAAAAGACCTTATATTAGTTCCTAATCTGGATCCCAAGCTTCCCAAATGAAACAGCAGTAAAGAATCCGCCTGCCAATGCAGGAGGCACAAGTTTGATTCCTGGGTCCTGAAGATCCCCTGGAAAAGGAAATGGCGGCCCAATTCCAGTATTTTTGCCTGGGAAATCCCATGATTAGAGGAGCCTTGTGGGCTACTGTGCATGGAGTCTCAGAAGAATTGGACACAACTTAGGGACTCAACAACAACAAAAAATCTGGATTCCAGAGCTACCGTGGTACCTTTAATTTCAGATATAAGCAGCTCTATTCTTTCAATAAAATTCTTTTTTCATTGAAATTAACTGGAGAATTCTTCCATTGCTGTAAGCCTTTGCATAATTACGAGACAATTGATTTGCAAAAAAAAAACATCAGTTGCATTCTTCAGAAGGGAAAATCCGTGACATAGTTAGAGGGGTATACAATGTACTATTAAAAGTGTCAACAGTTGAATACCAAGTCAGGCCACTTACTAGCTGTTTTAATCATGAACAAGTTATTTCATTTCCTTAAAGCTAAGTTTTGTCAGTTGTAAAATGGGAAGAGTAATATTGTCTCAGTTTTGTTAGTTGTAAAATGGGGATAGTGATACTGCAATGCTCATTGTTGCAAGAAATCATTTACATAATACATACATGAGAATTTTTAAATCACTGTAGTATTAGTTGTATATTCTTGCTACCTCTTCTTCATCTGTTCTGCTTCTGTTAGGTTCTTGCTATTTCTGTCCTTTATTGTGCCTATTTGCATGAAGTGTTCCCTTGGTATCTCAAATTTTCTTGAAGAGATCTCTACTCTTTCTCATTCTTTTTTTTTTCCCCCTCTATTTCTTTGCATTGTTTACTTAAGAAGGCTTTTTTATCTCTCCTTGCTATTCTCTGAAACTCTGCACTCAGTTGGGTGTATTTTTCCTTTCCTCTTTTGCCTTTCACATCTCTTTTCTCACCTATTTTCATTTATGTTATCATTACTTTTATTCGAAGATTCATCTATATAGGTCAAACCCTGGCAGGCTTTTTCAAAAGGACTTAAACTAGTGTTTACTTCGAAGTTTTCATTATGTATTTTCCTCCTAGAGTGACAGAACACTTTTTTTTTTCTTTTCTCATTGCTAATTTTCATGGCCATGAAGTTTTATATCTGCCATGTATATAGAACTGAGCCAGTAAGTAGAACTGAGAGAATGGTTTATTGAGAGTAGAACAGTGTTATAATCTCATAAAGAAATTGATATGCTAAATTAGTAAATTTTGTTTTAAACTTTACATAAAGGACATTTGCAGGAGAAAATAATATTTGTGTGCATGCACACACACACACACATACACACACACACCTTCCATTCAGCTCCACTTGGGGCACTGGCCCTCAGAAACTCAGATCACATAAAGAGGTCACAAGTCAGTGTTCAGCCCACAGCCCTAGCTGACATCTTAGCCAACAGCCGGCATCAACCAGCTGATGTGTGAACACCTGATGTGTGAATGAGTGATCCTCCAGATCACTTCTGCCCCCACCCTTTGAGTCTTCCAGCTGAAGCTCAGACATCCTGGAACAGAGACAAACCACATTTAAAAGAATACAGAGAAAGAAATTTCAGCATTAAGGTGAGCCCTGATATTAAGTCTTCAGAAGTATCGAATTGCTCAGATTTGCAATTCTTTTCCTAACTCTTTTGTATCCATTTCAAACATAAATTTATCCTGACCCCCTCCATTTCAGCTGCCAGAAGAAATAACAGGAAGGCTAGAAAATGAATGAAGAATCGGAAACTACACATTGAAGCCATTGCCTCTGTGAGCTCCACATGGGGTTCTGAAGTGCCAGGAGCTGTTTGGGAACAACAACTCAAGTAGCAAATTTTAGGTCATTCAATAAAGTAGTCTCCTTTACAATGCCTGACAAGAGTATTTCTAGAGAATTAGGACAAAATGGGACTCTTTTATACAGTTTCAATTTGACTTTAAATTTACCCAGACTTAATAAGATTCTATACTACGGTTTCCCTGGTGCTCTTCTGATTTTTATAAGCAACACATTGAATTCCAATGGAAAAGAAAATTATTCAGTTTGAGAGATTTGATGTTTATTCTCTTCTATGTAATTGATATTGACTACTGTGGCAAGGTTTACTTTCTTGTTAATAAATCAAAACAACACATAATTTTTCTCAGACATCTAATTAGAAGCAGATACGTTATTCTAAGAGAATTATTTTCAGAATATTTATTTTTAAACTATCATACTTTAATTCATTTTTTTGAGGGAAAAAACCATGAATTTAAAATATTAAGTGTTAAAATCTAATTTAACTCTAAGCATTATATAACTTCAATCTTTTTAAAATTTTGTTTGAATCATAAGGTAAGACTCTAGCCAGTAACACTTTTGATAATTTTTAATCTTCCTCAGCCAGCTCATAAAAATATCAATGTTGGATTGTAAGTAGTAAAAAAAGTTTAAAATTAATAAAATCATAGTCAACAGAAAATTATTAGAGAACTTAGATGAATGGACAATTTGCATGAGGAAACAAAAACTACAGAAACTAATGAGTATTTTTTGCAATATTTTATTGCTGTGTTTTGTGAAATATGTTGGAGCTGATTATGTACTTCTGTTATTAAAGATTTTTAAAATATCTACACGTCCTCTTTACTCCTTTAAATATATGATTACAATTTCTAGTCTCTCACTTGATTAAAAACGTTTGGAAACCAGTGATCTCTGATGTTAACAATAATCCCTTTTATTCCTAAGTAATGTTTTCCTCTCATTATTTCCTTACTGCCTTGTTAATTATCAGTTTTTATGGTTTAAAAGTTTTTCCCTAAGGAAAATGAAACAAGAATTTAGCTGGAAAGTACAATTTTTTGGTTTTCTTTTACCAAATGATGTTGACCTAGTTTTATGATACCCACTTTGAAAATTATAGCAAAAACAAATTCCTTAGTTTCCCTGAAATATCAGAAGGAAGTACACTGATACTTCTGTTTATGGCACTGCATTCTTTATGTATTATATCTAATAATTTGATTGCTTTCATTAAATCAAACATTAAAAATGGTTGTACAGTGGACCCTCCATATCTGCAGGCTCTGCATCCATGATTTTGCAGATCAAAAAGATTTTTTTTTAATTCCAGATGGTTCAAAACAGCAAACCTTGAATTTGTCTCACACCAGTAACTGTTTACATAGCATTTATGCTGTATTTACAATTATTAACATAGCATTTGAGCTTCTCAGGTAACACAGTGATAAAGAATTTGCCTGCCAATATAGGAGACACAAGAGATGTGGGTTCTATCCTTGTGCTGAGAAGATCTCCTGCACTAAGAAATGGCAGCCCACTCCAGTAATCCTGCCTGAAAAATTCCATAGACAGAGGAGCCTAGCAGGCCACTGTCCATCGGGTCATGAGGAGTCAGACATGACTGAGCATAGCACAGTACACAGTATTTATATTTTATTAGGTATTGTAAGGGGGCTTCTCTGGTAGGTCAGGTGTTAAAGAATCCACCTACAATGCAGGAGACTCCAGTTTGATTCCTGGGTCAGGAAGATACCCTGGAGAAGGGATAGACTACCCACTCAAGTATTCTTGGGCTTTCCTGGTGTAAACAATAGACAATCTGCCTGCAATGCAGAAGACCTGGGTTCGACCCCTGGGTTGGGTAAATCCCCTGGAGGAGGGCATGGCAACCCACTCCAGTATTCTTGCCTGGAGAATCCCATGGACAGAGGAGCCTGGAGGGCTACAGTCCATGGGGTCACAAAGAGTTGGACACAACTGGGCAACTAAGCACAACACAGCACAGGTATTGTAAGTAATTTAGCGATGATTTAAAATATATGGTAGTATATACACAGGTTATAAGCAAATAATTCTTTAAATATAATGATGTAGTATTTACATAAGGAACTTGAGACAATCTGCCTGCAATGCAGAAGACCTGGGTTCGACCCCTGGGTTGGGTAAATCCCCTGGAGGAGGGCATGGCAACCCACTCCAGTATTCTTGCCTGGAGAATCCCATGGACAGAGGAGCCTGGAGGGCTACAGTCCATGGGGTCACAAAGAGTTGGACACAACTGGGCAACTAAGCACAACACAGCACAGGTATTGTAAGTAATTTAGCGATGATTTAAAATATATGGTAGTATATACACAGGTTATAAGCAAATAATTCTTTAAATATAATGATGTAGTATTTACATAAGGAACTTGAGCATTCTGAGATATTGATACCTGAGGGGTCCTGGAATCATCTCCTGTGGATACTGAGGGTGACTCTATGAGTAGAAACACTCTTAGAAAAGTGTTTATGTCAATATCTTTTGTCTGGTATCCATTTTTCTCTCCTTTAACTTTGGTAATGTGTTCTCCCTGGGGGTTTTTTATTCTCATGCTGGTGGTGAAAAGAATATCCTTCTACCTGAGGTTATATACTATAACAAACACCACAAATTTTATTTAATCAACTCTCATTCTTCTGAGTTGTTCCTAGCAGATTTTTATTTAAGTGTATTAAAAAGAAGAGGCATCACTTTGCTGACAAAGGCCCATATAGTCAAAGCTATGGTTTTTCCAGTAGTCATGTATGGATGTGCGAGTTGGACCATAAAGAAGGCTGAGCACCAAAGAATTGATGCTTTTGAAATTGTGGTACTGGAGAAGAGTCTTGATAGTCCCTTGGACAGCAAGGAGATCAAGCCAGTCAATCCTAAAAGAAATCAACCCTGAATATTCACTGGAAGGACTGATGCTGGAGTTGAAGCTCCAATACTTTGACCACTTGATATGAAGGGCTGACAAGAAAAGACCCTGATGCTGGGAAAGACTGAGTGCAAAAGGAGAAGGGGGCGGCAGAGGATGAGATGGTTAGATGTCATCACTGACTCAATGGTCCTGAGTCTGAGCAAGCTCCGGGAGATAGTGGAGGACAGGGAAGCTTGTTGTGCTGCAGCTCATGTGGTCACAAAGAGTCGAACGTGACTTAGCAATTGGACAACAACAAAGTTTATTTTGCTTTTGGTACCATTTCCTTACATTTGGAAATAAACTTCTCCTAATGTCTAAGTTTAGGAATTCACTATCTTTGTATTTATTTCCTCTCTTACCCAAATCTGTTTCTGAGAAAATATCTGTAAACTTAAATATCATATACGAACCTCTTCTGGAAGTATCTGCATTTTAAGATTTATAAAGATTTAAAAGTTTATAAAATTTTAAATTGCAGATAATAAAATAGGAGAAGTTGAATAGGATGGTAAGTGTGATGAAAATGTTTACTGGAACCCTTCTACCTAATCCAAAAGCTAGATTTATAAATAGCAATCATAGTCATGAGCCACTATGTAAACTTTGTTATGTTATAGAAATTGACTTAGGTGTTGTTACTCTAAAAAGAGAGAGGGTGGGAGAATGAGACCCTTTGGAACACAGAAGCATTTCACACTGAGTGTGGTCCACACCAAGAGCAACAGTAAACCATCAATTTACATGAAAAGTCTTGAGAAATGTGTTAGTGAGTTTCTTACACTTATAAGTAAGAAAATGCAGTTAGATCACCTGTGAGGAGGGAAATTGATTGCACATTGAGTTCTGCAGGAAGATACAATAGCTTCATGAGCCCAGACTTTTTCTGAGTATTGAGGTTCACAAAAACTGATGGACAATGAGCTTGTGCATTGATCTGAGCTTATGTGACCAGATCATCCATTTATTTACCCAGAAAATACATAGCCCAAATGGAAGATTTGATTGGGTCCCAGTTGCCCTATTCAACTCTGGATTTCCTTCCTGGGAAAGTTTATGTTGGGCCAATTCAGTGGGGATGTACTTCTGCTGCATCAATAATACTACTTAGGTTTGTTTTTGTGACAATCTTTCCTGTGTTGCTAGAAAGTTGGACTAATATATTCCCTACATGTTTCAAAAATCATGGTATAACAACTTAAACTAAAATGAACCACCTGGATATATATTGTTAGGATTCTTCAGATAAAAATAATATAATATTCAACTGCAACCAGCTGATACACAAAGGGAGATATAATGGCTCATGATACTGCAAAGTCTAGAGAAAGTGTGTACACTTAAATGAGTATTACACAATTTCTCTGCTTTGTATCCCAGCCCTGCTGCTGTCTCATATTAACTTTATACTCAGGTTGGCCTTCTTTAGGATAGCTGCAGTAGGTTCTGGTCATAGCTCACAAATAAAACTATCCAAAATAAAATCATTTTACTCACTGTCAAACAAAAATCTGGGTGTCATAGGCAAAATACTGACCTTCTCCAATCATGTCTGTGTTCTCATCTTTAGAATCTGCGAATGTTATATTATGTGGTAGAGAGACTTTGCAAATGGCTTTAAAGGATGTTAAAATGGGAAATTATCCTGGATTGTTCAAATGGACCCAGTCTCACAATTTGTGTCCTTAAAAGCAGAGAATCTTTCCCAGCTGTACTCAGAGAAAGATGGGCCACAGAAGAATGGTCAGAGTTCTTCTGCAGGGCTCTTGTCTTTGAAGACTGAGGAAAGCAGGTGTCCAAGCTGAAGAGTACAGTCAGCTACCGGGAACTGGAAAAGACAAGGAAAGGAACTCCCCCTTAGAATCCCCAGAAAGGAGTTCACCCCTGCCAACACTACGACCCTAGCCCAATGATGCTGTTGTTCAGTTACCAAGTCATGACCTACTCTTCACGACCCCATGGACTGCAGCACACCAGGCTTCCCTGTCCCTCACCATCTTGCAGAGTTTGCCCAGGTTCATGTCCCTTGCATCAATGATGCTATCCAACCATCTCATCTTCTGTTGCCCTCTTCTCCTTCTGCCATTCAGTGGTATCCGCCAGCCCAATGACACAGGTGTCTGATTTCTGACCTACAGACCTGTAACGGAATAAATTCATATTGCATAAGCTTTTAAATTCATGGTAATTTTGTTACAATAGCCGTAGAACTAACACACTGAGTTAGGACATGTAGATTGGACAGATTTAGATCCGCTGCTGAACACGTGACAGGGATGAGGGAAATACCATTAGCTGATTGACTGAGGCATGAATTAAGTAACCAAGCAAACTATTCTGGAGAGAACGATAGGGTAAGATTTTAAAAAGAAGAAGAATCAATGAGCCTACTTTAAATGTCACATTGCACTTGAAAATATGTGGGTTGTTTTCAAATATCTTTTGATATTGATTTCTAACATAATTCCACAGTGATAACACAACAAACTCTGTAGGATTTCAATACCTTTGGACCATGAAATTTTTACCATGTAAAAATGTTTTATGTCCCTGGATATGTTCCAGTGTCTCCTAGTTTATAGTCTATGGGAATTTGAATAGGATTTGTATTCTACTGTTGTGTGAAAGGCAATGGCAACCCACTCCAGTATTCTTGCCTAGAGAATCCCATGGACAGAGGAGCCTGGTGGGCTGCCATCTATGGGGTTGCACAGAGTCTGACGTGACTGAAGTGACTGAACATAGATGAGTGCATTGCAGAAGGAAATGGCAACCCACTCCAGTGTTCTTGCCTGGAGAATCCCAGGGATGGGGGAGCCGGTGGGCTGCCATCTATGGGGTCACACAGAGTCGGACACGACTGAAGTGACTTAGCAGCAGCAGTTGTGTGAAAATTGTAGAAATCTTAATTATGTTGAATTGGTTCATAGTGCTTTTCAGGTCTACTATGTCCTTCTACTTCTCTGTATATTCATTTTACTAGTTTTTGAGAGTTTTATACTGAAACTCTAACTAAAAATCTTATTTTTTTCTACTTAAAAAAAGAATTGTAATATACAGTGGAACCATATGCAACTTTTTCTGTGTTTTCCAAGTCTCCTGTAATTGTGTTATCTACTTTTACAATTAAAAAAAAATAAAAAAACAAAAGAGACAATGAACCTTTAGAGCTGGGAGGAGTGAGCTACGTGGTCCATAGCTGTCGGGCTGTCTACAACATGTACGACAGTGCACTGACCTCAGATGGGATGTGAAACTGTGAGATCCCTTTAAGGCTCCAAGGTCTTTCAACTCCAAGATTACTCAAAAATGTGATTTCTTCTTTTCTTTCTAAGAGGGATGTGGATTGACTTTTCTTCCATGTCTTACAACTTCTCTTGATCAATGTATTTTTAATGTATATGGAGATTGTAATTTGTCACAGGACTTGTCTGAAATTAGATGAGTGATGTTTAATGCTTGGAAAATGCTCGCTCAGTGTCTAATGGAGGAAAAAATGATTCAGTGGAAGAGAAATAAGGCCAGGGCAAAAGTATGACCAACTGTTTATGGAGGTACAATGTTTTTATTACCTAGCTAGAGCATAATATAGAATCATAAACTCATGAAGAAGTATTGTAGCAACCCATTTAAATGTATCATATAATCCTTAGTTCACTGAGGTCTTTCAAGACTTCCTTATGTGTATTAACAAAGACCTGTTTTCTAACTTTTCCATTTCTGGAATACAGTAAATACTATAAATATTTGCTGTTATTGATTCTATTTTTATCTCTGTAATGAGTATCTACAGTATATGGGATGGTTCAGAGTTTCTTCAAGAGTAACCCTGAGGTATAGGGAAGACCTATACCCTGAAGGTAAAATTAATGTCAGTCCTAAAGAGAAAGTAATAGATCATTTCTTTGACATGCAGGAGTAAGCTTGGCTAGAAACAGCATTCAATTGAATGGATGAAATGAAAGCAGAAGTAAACTTTTGTAGGTTATCTATCACTTTCCAAAGGAAAGAATCTGAGGGACATGGGCATCTCAGTTGGGAAAGGACTTTGCCCAGGCATCGCCATGACCCAGAGGGACTAGCCATCCAGACCTGTCATTTCTCCTCACCTACCAAGCAGCCACACGGTGGTTACTAATGTAAATTCTCAGGTCTTTAATAGTAGGACACAGCATCAGGAACCTTGTGTATACATCCTGAAATATACAAATTAACTGATACTCTATCACATCTCAACCCAGGTCACATTGTCCCTGGTTTACGGTGAGAGAGTTCAAGGCCATGAAACAGACTTTGCACTTTGGGAAATTCATCTCTATAGGGTCTCTTTCTTGATGGCACTCAAAAAAAAAAGAGTCTATAGTTTGCTAAATAAATTATTTTGGAGATATAGCCTATGGAAAAGTATGTATAAAATTAGATAAATTACTTAAAATATATATACCCTATCAGGTGTAAGATGGATGAGAAGTTTTGTAGCACAAGGAGCCCAGTCTAGCCCTCTGTGATGACCTGCAGAGATGGAATGGAGGAGGAGGGAAACACCAGAGGGAGGGGATATATGTATAATTATGGCTATATGCATTATTGTATGACAGAAACCAACACAACCTTTATAAAAAATTTTTTAATTTTATAAAAACATTGAAAAAATAAAAACTCCCCTGGGATAATATTTTTAGTTGAGTTGTCTGTATGTTTTCTGTAATTTTAGGATTGAATGTTTCTTTTTACATTTCAAATTTCACAAAACTTGGTAAACTATGGATAGTGGTTATGCCTCCGTATTTTTCAAACTATTTCAGAAATAATGCCATACTGGGGTTCTCAATCTGCTTATCTGGCATCACTCCAGAGCTTCCCTGGGACACTTGAAAGTATAGGGAGTGGGGATGACAAGAAAGGAGCATTCTCTTGTCACAGCTACTAGGAGATACTACTGGTATTTAGGTCCTGAGGGGTCAGGTATACTACACATGCTGCAATATTGGGAAAGTTACACACAACAAAGAACAAAGAACTGTCTTGTCCTAAATGCCAATTGTTTCTGTAGAGAAACAGTGTTCCTAGTCGCTTATGATGTAAGGACTGCTGGAGACCTTCTGAGATTATGATTTAAAACAAAAAGACACCAGGGGTTTAGATGCATTTACTGCAGCTAGATCAGGAAATGGTATGACCAGTTTAAGTTTCCATTTCTGTATCATTGTGTATAACTGTGTGTTTGTGACGGGGTGGGGTGGGCTGGCTTTGTGTGACTTTCTTTACTTTCCAAAAGACTCTAACAATAAAAATTAGTTTTTCTCATTTTTCAGGACTGGAGACTGATGACATAGTCCTTGGGTCTGGAGGAAATGAAGATCTTGTAAACTTTCTAGGTTGCTTTTTAAATTTTATTTATTTGTTAATTGGAGGACAATTGCTTTACACTGTTGTGTTAGTTTCTGCCATACAACAACACAAATCAGCCATAATTATAGATATATCCCTTCCCTCCTGAGCCTACCTCCCCTCCACCCAGGCCACCCTTCTTGGTCATCACAGAGTGTCAGGCTGGGCTCCCTGTGTTACACAGTTACTTCTCACTACCTATTTTACACCTGATACTGTATATATGCCAATGCTACTTTCTCAATTCATTCCATCCTTCCCCCTCCCTCACTGTCTGCAAATCCATTCTCTAATAGGTTCATCAGTATCATTTTTCTAGATTCCATATCTATGTGTTAATATACAATATTTGTTTCTCTCTTTCTGATTGACTTCACTCTATACTAGGTTCACCTACCTCACTACAACTTTTGATAAATCAAAGAGGCCAAATCAGATAACTTATCTTGACCACAGGAAATTGTAGCCCTGCAAGCAAAGTCATGGTTCTAACAAATATACCCTATCAGGTGTAAGATGGATGAGAAGTTTTGTAGCACAAGGAGCCCAGTCTAGCCCTCTGTGATGACCTGCAGAGATGGAATGGAGGAGGAGGGAAACACCAGAGGGAGGGGATATATGTATAATTATGGCTATATGCATTATTGTATGACAGAAACCAACACAACCTTTATAAAAATTTTTTTAATTTTATAAAAACATTGAAAAAATAAAAACTCCCCTGGGATAATATTTTTAGTTGAGTTGTCTGTATGTTTTCTGTAATTTTAGGATTGAATGTTTCTTTTTACATTTCAAATTTCACAAAACTTGGTAAACTATGGATAGTGGTTATGCCTCCGTATTTTTCAAACTATTTCAGAAATAATGCCATACTGGGGTTCTCAATCTGCTTATCTGGCATCACTCCAGAGCTTCCCTGGGACACTTGAAAGTATAGGGAGTGGGGATGACAAGAAAGGAGCATTCTCTTGTCACAGCTACTAGGAGATACTACTGGTATTTAGGTCCTGAGGGGTCAGGTATACTACACATGCTGCAATATTGGGAAAGTTACACACAACAAAGAACAAAGAACTGTCTTGTCCTAAATGCCAATTGTTTCTGTAGAGAAACAGTGTTCCTAGTCGCTTATGATGTAAGGACTGCTGGAGACCTTCTGAGATTATGATTTAAAACAAAAAGACACCAGGGGTTTAGATGCATTTACTGCAGCTAGATCAGGAAATGGTATGACCAGTTTAAGTTTCCATTTCTGTATCATTGTGTATAACTGTGTGTTTGTGACGGGGTGGGGTGGGCTGGCTTTGTGTGACTTTCTTTACTTTCCAAAAGACTCTAACAATAAAAATTAGTTTTTCTCATTTTTCAGGACTGGAGACTGATGACATAGTCCTTGGGTCTGGAGGAAATGAAGATCTTGTAAACTTTCTAGGTTGCTTTTTAAATTTTATTTATTTGTTAATTGGAGGACAATTGCTTTACACTGTTGTGTTAGTTTCTGCCATACAACAACAAAATCAGCCATAATTATAGATATATCCCTTCCCTCCTGAGCCTACCTCCCCTCCACCCAGGCCACCCTTCTTGGTCATCACAGAGTGTCAGGCTGGGCTCCCTGTGTTACACAGTTACTTCTCACTACCTATTTTACACCTGATACTGTATATATGCCAATGCTACTTTCTCAATTCATTCCATCCTTCCCCCTCCCTCACTGTCTGCAAATCCATTCTCTAATAGGTTCATCAGTATCATTTTTCTAGATTCCATATCTATGTGTTAATATACAATATTTGTTTCTCTCTTTCTGATTGACTTCACTCTATACTAGGTTCACCTACCTCACTACAACTTTTGATAAATCAAAGAGGCCAAATCAGATAACTTATCTTGACCACAGGAAATTGTAGCCCTGCAAGCAAAGTCATGGTTCTAACATAGCTTCATCCGAGTCAGCCATTCTGTGTTTCTCATTATTCACAGAACACTTCTTTCCACTCGACTTAATCCTCCAGAGGTGACAGTTTAGGGGAAACCTCTGAACACCCATGCATTTTCTCAACCAGATTACAAAGTCCAGCATTATATGCACACTTTGCAATGTAGAAATAGGTCGCTGTACAAATAGGGGCTGATCAGATATCAGAGGGAGCTGACCATTGAAACAAAGGCATTCATTCCAGGACCGCTGCAGCTGCATCTCACAGGCCTACCCTACACAAAGACTCTTCAGCAAAAATCCTTTATGAGTGAGGTTTGAACAATCACACAATCAGTGGGCATGACAACATCCCATCTTTTTTTTAAACTCAGTGACCAAAGATCAGTTCCAACCAGTGAACTTTCTAATTGTTGCAAATGCCCTGTATATGCCTGGCTTGTCCTGCCCACAGGTTTTCAGGAGATAAAAGTTAAGTCAGAAACAAAGTTTTTTGGAAGTCAATGAAGCCTTTTGAAGTAACACTAGTGAGATTTTTTCATCTCTTTCCAAAAGAAAAAAGAAAAAGTTAAATTTCTGTCCAGCAACCTCAAAATCGCAAGACAAAGAAAAATCCATCCCCCAAAACTAACAAAAGGCCTATTTAGTCTCTGACACCCTGGGTGGACTTTCAAGCACACTTCTCCAACAATCACTGTATTATGCCCATAGAATAATGCCAACCTGTGATGTGGGGTTTGTGCAATCAATTTGGAATTCAGAGTATACCAAGACCAAACGCTGCCCCAATACCAAATCATTAAAGCTAAGCCAAACATAGGGAACCAAACCAAAAATAAGTCTTCTTTCCAGGAGTAGAAATTGTTGCTGTTGTTTTTCAGTCGCTAAATCATGTCCCACTCTTTGTGACCCTATGGATGGCAGCACACCCGGCTTGCCTGTCCTTCCCTTTCTCATGAAGTTTGCTCAAACTCATATCCATCGAGGTGGTGATGCCATCCAACCATTTCATCCTTTGTCACCCCTTTCTACTCTTGCCCTCAATCTTTCCCAGCATCAGGGTCTTTTCCAATGAGTCAGCTCTTCGCCTCAGGTGGCCAAAGTAGTGAAGGCAGGATTAAAAATTAATATAAGGGAATTCTGCCCACAGGACGAGAACATATTCTCAAAATGAAAGAAAACATGACCCACGTGACTTTCAGGGATTTAAGTGTGATTCTTGATGTCCTTCCTGTTCATATATGGACAATTCACAGAAGAACATATTTGCCTTTACAAACTGTTCTTAATAGCTTTGGGCTTCTCACATAGCTCAGTCGGTAAAGAATATGTCTGCAATGCTGGAAACCTGGGTTCTATTCCTGGGTTGGGAAGATCTCCTGGAGAAGGAAATGGCAACCTACTCCAGTGTTCTTGCCTAGAGAATTCCATGGACAGAGGAGCCTGGTGGGCTATAGTCCATGGGATCGCATAAGTTGGACACGACTTAGTGCTTTCCTTCATAATAGCTCTAAACCTGAATCATGAAATGTCCATGTGATAGAAGCAAGCTGTAGAGAGTTTTTAAATGTATCTACATGTTTAGAACATGTTTTTAAACAAAACCATGGATGTGTTTTGAATGATTAAAGCACATAATCATACCTCCTAACATAACTTCCCCATTATCGAAATGCCTCCTGATATAGGTCACTGTTCCACTGCCTCAAAAGTATTGATGATCAGAGCACACTCTTGTCAGTGAACAGAATTAGAAATGATAACAAAATCAGGAATAAAAGTCATTAGTGGAAGAAGAGGGATAAGAAAAATATGACTATGGTATTTTCATGAACTCCTTTGAAAGCATCCCTCATAACCATCCCAGTTTATTCTAGACACCCCAAATGTCCTCTCCTCTCCCTTTCTTTTTCTCTTTGGAGATACTGTTCCCTTAAATTTCCAAATTCTGTCTGTAGCAAACTTTCAAATTTTATCAAGTTCATCATATTTTGTTTGATTAGGGAAAGGAAATCCTAATAGACCTAAGTGTCTAAACACAGTATCAATTCAAAGACAAATAAAAGGAATAAAATTACAAAAGTTACCCCTTCGCAAGTGAAACAGTGGTAAAGAATCCACTGCCAATGCAGAAGCCACTAGAGACCCAGGTTCTATCCCTAGGTTGGGAAAACTCCCTGGAGGAGGAAATAGCAACTTGCTCTAGGATTTCCGACTGGAATATTCCATGGACAGAAGAGGCTGACAGACTATAGTCCATGGGGTCACAAAGAGTTGGATACAACCCAGCACACACACTACACACACACAAACACACCCATACTTAAATTTGGTGTAAATATCTGAAGAGTAAAACAAACCAGTCACATCTCT
Source organism: Aepyceros melampus (assembly GCA_006408695.1). NCBI lineage: Eukaryota > Metazoa > Chordata > Mammalia > Artiodactyla > Bovidae > Aepyceros > Aepyceros melampus. The sequence continues at coordinate 262,560 of SJXQ01003082.1, read as the reverse complement.
GTCTATATATAGACAGCAAGGCATTCAACTCAGAAGGTTTCTATGGATTTCACAGAATGTATTTCACATGAATTATTTATATCTTTTAAAACTTGAAGAAAAATATTGAATTCAGTTTGTGGAATTGACAGCAGTAGAAGTAATAGGAAATGAAAATGTCATTTAACAGTTATGCAATTGATTAAAGTATTACTGGTTCAAGAGAATGATCACTTTGAGATTGATTACCATACTATTTTTTAAAATCAATCTTTAAATTCTGAGCACTGAGCCAAAAGATTGCTAATTCTCTGTAAGTTTATAAATGCAATGGACAGTTATTGATTTAGCAGCAGAGGAACCAAAGTGTTTCCTTTGATCTTTGTAGGAATCAAAGATCTCATAACTTGTTAGCAAATAACAATGATTTCCTAGTTATATCAATACGATTTCTTCAATTAATGACTAATTATCCTATTTCATATTGCAATATTTGGGGTAAAAGTGTGGAAACACAATTCAGTGAAATATAATGAAAAATCAAGACTCAGAATTGTGAGGCTGTTATGTTAAATATAAAAGGAAGTCAGTTTTCTAATCACAATGATAAGCAGTCTCCCATGAACCACAGGGCAGTCTAACATTAAGTGATTTTATCTACATATAACCAAAACCCTTTTTAATTTCATGGCTGCCATCACGATGTGCAGTGATTTTGGAGCCCCAAAAAATAAAGTCTGACACTGTTTCTACTGTTTCCCCATCTATTTCCCATGAAGTGATGGGACCAGATGCCATGATCTTCGTTTTCTGAATGTTGAGCTTTAAGCCAACTTTTTCACTTGCCTCTTTCACTTTCATCAAGAGGCTTTTTAGCTCCTCTTCACTTTCTGCCATAAGGGTGGTGTCATCTGCATATCTGAGGTGATTGATATTTCTCCCAGCAATCTGGATTCCAGCTTGTGTTTCTTCCAGTCCAGTGTTTCTCATGACGTACTCTGCATAGAAGTTAAATAAGCAGGGTGACAATATACAGCCTTGACGTANGGGGATTCACCAGTACAGGTGATTGAACTAATGGAGTAAGTGGACGGGAAGGAGGAGGTTTAGGCTGCACTTTAGGCGATAAGCCACGGAGTTGGCATCTGAGCAGCTGTAGCCACAGGTGGAAGCTGCCAGCCTTCCCGGCCTGCAAGGAGGAGACCCAGGCCTCTTGCATTTGTGGCCTGAGGGAGATGACAACTTCAAGGTTACCCCCTGGTTGTTGGAGATGGAGATGGGCTTTCAAAGAGAGAATAGCACACATGAAGGCATGGAGTCATGAAATAACAGAATAATGGAGTGTTTGCTGGTAGGATGGCAGGAGGGAGGCAGCACTGGTGGCCCCAGGATGGGGCAATATCACCACCTTGATGATAACTTGACAATATTAACTTTTCTAATCCAAGAATATGAGATATGTGTCTTTCCATTTAGTTCTTTTATTTTTAAATATTTTACTATCATAACTGCTATTTACTATTGTGTTTCTATAAACATATGAAAATGTGAACTTTACATTCTTTTTTAAACTTTTTATTTTATACTGGAATACAGTTGATTAACAATGTTGTGTTATTTTCTGGTATACAGCAAAATGATCTACTTATACATGTATCTATTCTTTTTAAAATTCTTTCCCCATTTAGGTTGCTACATAATGTTGAACAGAGTTCTCTGTGCTATAGAATAAGCTCTTGTTGGTTGAAAGTGAAAGTGTTAGTTGCTCAGTCGTGCCTGACTCCTTGTGACCCCATGGACTGGAGCCCGCCAGGCTCCTCAGTCTATAGAATTCTGCAGGCAAGAATACTGGAGTGGGTTGCCATTTCCTTCTCCAGGGGATCGTCCCAACCCAGGGATTGAACTCGGATCTCCTGCATTGCAGGCAGATTCTTTACCCTCTGAAATATAGCAGCTGTGCATGGGTGGATGATATCATCGACACAATGGAAATGAGTTTGAGCAAACTCTGGGAAATGGTGAAGGACAGGGAAGGGTGGTGTGCTGCTGAGGTTGCCGAGTCAGACACGACTGAGTGACTGAACAGGATGGTGGGTGGAATCAGGAGCTGACCTCAGAAAAGCCAAGACTAGGAGCCAGGAGACCTGCCTTTTAAATCCCAGGCCTGCCACGGACCCTGGATCCTTGAGCAGGTCATTTACTTCCTCTGTGCCTCAGTTTCCTTATCTGTTGAACTGAAGATAGAACCCCTCATATGAGATGAGGAGGAGAAACAGTGGATGCCTACGCAGTTTGAAAATTGCAAAGTGTTTGGCAATTACTTGGACTGAGAGATAAACAGCTGAGAAATTCTCCCAGGCCAGCTGAGATGGGAGGCCGAAGGGTCAACCCTGAAATGACTTTGCTGAGAAGTGAGAGAAGAAACCCAAAATGGGCTGTAGGAGGGAGGTGAAGAGAGGGGAAGAGAGAATGGTTCCAGCTAGAGACAAGATACAGCCAGTGAACCAGATTTTGAGGTCTCAAGGCAGAGTCGGTCCAGCTACTTTCTTGGAAGTGGTAAGAGTGCAGACTGTGTCCCTGTGGCTGTCAGCAGGCTGTGCACCAGCACACTCTTGTCTCACTATCTAGGTACAAGGTAGGACTGTGTCCTCCATGCCTTTGAGGCTCTGCATGGTTATGTGATTGACTTTGGCCAATGCCATGTGCGTGAAAATGATAGCATCGCTTCCTGGTGGAAGTCTGAAGAGCCAGTATGATTCGCCACGAAGGCGAACTCCATCAGTGCCCACCCGTATTCCCTGGATCTTTTGGGGCCGACTTTCACCTGCAGTGTCAGCATCTCGGCACCTGAGTGCTTTCTCTATATCAGGAAAAACAACCTACCTGCCTTCTCAGCAGGTCTGAGTGCTTAGGAACTTACACACCAGGAGAGGGAAATGGCAACCTACTTCAGTATTCTTGCCTGGAGAATCCCAAGGATGAAGGAGCCTGGTAGGCTACAGTCCACTGGGTCACAGAGAGTGGGACAGAACGGAGCAACTTCACTTTCACTTTCATTTTTTCAGCCCCATTCAGTTCAGTTCAGTTCAGTCACTCAGTCGTGTCCGACTCTTTGCGACCCCATGAATTGCAGCACGCCAGGCCTCCCTGTCCATCACCAACTCCCGGAGTTCACTCAGAGCCACGTCCATCGAGTCAGTGATGCCATCCAGCCATCTCATCCTCTGTCGTCCCCTTCTCCTCCTGCCCCCAATCCCTCCCAGCATCAGAGTCTTTTCCAATGAGTCAACTCTTTGCATGAGGTGGCCAGAGTACTGGAGTTTCAGCTTTAGCATCATTCCTTCCAAAGAAATCCCAGGGTTGATCTCCTTCAGAATGGACTCGTTGGATCTTCTTGCAGTCCAAGGAGACTCTCAAGAGTCTTCTCCAACACCACAGTTCA
>SJXQ01003082.1:176758-258474 GCA_006408695.1 Aepyceros melampus | reverse complement strand
TGATATTTCTCCCGGCAATCTTGATTCCAGCTTGTGTTTCTTCCAGTCCAGCGTTTCTCATGATGTACTCTGCATAGAAGTTAAGTAAGCAGGGTGACAATATACAGCCTTGACGTACTCCTTTTCCTATTTGGAACCAGTCTGTTGTTCCATGTCCAGTTCTAACTGTTGCTTCCTGACCTGCATACAGATTTCTCAAGAGGCAGGTCAGGTGCCCCATTAGTCTCCATCAATGACTGGGGAGCTGAGATGTAAACACCCCAGTTCTCCCAGCCCGCAGGTGGTCTCACCCTTAGTGTGTAGGTTCCTCACCACATTTCTGGGATTTTCTTCGGGGATGGAGCTCATTCACCCGTCGCCTTCCTTTCCCTGTTGCATTTTCCCGCTCCGCACCAGCGTTCCTTGCACCTCCTGAATAAACTCTTGCTAGGCACATCTTTGCTTCTGGGTCCACTTCTAGAAGGCCATGTTCCCCTTTCCTGCCGTCATGACAGCCCACTGGCCGACCAACTGGCAGTTTCCCAGAGGATGGCTGCTCTGTCATCCCAGGCCTTGGGGTGCCGATAACCAGAAGTGGAGTCCCCACTGGATGGTCTGTGGACAGACAGCAGGAGTAAGAAACCCAGGGGCCACTCTTGTGCTTCTCACCTGCTGTTCTCTCAGGTAAGAAGTTTGACTTCCTGGCAGAAAGAATCTGGCTGGCTAGCTCCAGTCAGGTGTCCTCCTTTGCTTCAGTTAGCTAAAGCCAGGAGTGAGGAGGAGGCTGGGAGCAGTCTGGAGCCAGGCCTGAGGGTGGCCAGTTCCTGGAGGATGGGCTGGTGTGGGGTGCCTGCCATCGGCCACACCTCCTCTCAGAAAGTCCTGTGCTTCATTTTTCCAGAGAGCAAGGGTCTGTGTCACTTCGTTCAGCCTTCACGGAGGTTCTAATTGATGAATCACGGGCACCATGTGCCATGAAGATGGGGGAGTCCATCAACCACAGCAACACAGGAGCCTGGGGAGAACCTGGCTACAGTGAGACCCACCACTGTCAGCTCCGTATCTTGATCTCTTCCTCCAGCCAGGGGAGGCTAGCATTGAGCCAGCCAGCACAGTCATGTGTGGACAGAAAGGGCAGGCAGGTATCTTCATCTGCTCCCCAGTTCCTGTAGAAGGTGTCAGATTTATCAGAAATTCCACAGCTGGATTTTATTGACTCACCATATTGGGATTCTGTCAGTGGAGGGAATTCCCTGGTGGTCCAGTGTTTAGGACACTGCTCCTTCACTGCTGAGGACACAGGTGCAATCCCTGGCTGGGGAACCAAGATCCTGCAAACTGCAGCGGGGCCAAAAATGTAAGTTGATACAGCCCCTGTGGAGAACAATATGAAGATTACTTAAGAAACGAAGAATAAAACTACATATGACTCAGCAATCTCAGTACTAGGCATACACCCTGGAAAACCATAATTGAAAAAGACAAACATAGCCCAGTGTTCACTGCAGCACTATTTACAATGTAGCTAGGACATGGAAGCAACCTAGATGTCCATCGACAGATGAATGGATAAAGAAGTTGTGGTACATATGTACAATGGAATATTACTCAGCCATAAAAAGGAACACATTTGAGTCAATTCTAGTGAGGTAGATGAACCTAGAGCCTGTTAAACTGAGTGACGTAAGTCAGAAAGAGAAAAACAATTTTTGTATATTAATGCATACATACGCAAACTAGAAAAATGGTTCTGATGAACCCGTTTGCAGGGCGTGGCTAGAGGTGCAGACGTAGAGAACAGACTTTGGACACAGCAGGGGAAGGAGAGGGTGGGGCAAATTAAGACAGTGGCATTGACATATACGCACTGCCACGTCTAAGAGTCAGCGGGGAGCTACTGTATGGGCACAGGGAACGCGACCCAGTGCTCTGGGACAACCTCGAAGGGTGCAATGGTGTGGGGGAGAGGTCGAGGAAGGAGGGGGCACGTGTGTGTACTTGCAGCTGATTCGCATTGTATGGCAAAGCCAACACAATATCGTAAAGCAGTTATTCTCCAATTAAAAGCAAAAGATTCTGTCAGTGGAGTTTCTCTTAGAGAGGGACGCCTGCCCTGTGGACTCAGCTGTGGAGCTGCCCGCGGGGTCCCCTCAGCTTTGTCTCTCCCCTCCTTTCCCTGGGGATCCTTCTGGGCGCCTCTGGGCCAAATTATCCCCTGGCTTTTGGGGGCAGCCTGACCAGAGGCTCTGCTGTTATTTTCGTTCCTGTTCTCATAACAGTCCCTGTGGAAGGAAAGAAAAATGTCACCTAGATAAAGACACAGAGCATGAAGAAGAAAAAAACCCAAAGAGTGACATTTGGGGAAGTATAGACAAGGACGGGTTGGGCAGGGCTGAGCTTGAGAGGAGGGAGAAGGTCAGAGCCTGGGGGAACGGACGTCAGACTGCCGACAGGGTGACAGCAGGCTCTAGCCCTGGGTTCCTCTTTCAGTGATCTGAGGTCACTCCTGGAGCTCTGTCAGAGCACTTGCTCTGTGCTACGAACCCTGCATTCGTCTAATCCACATGACGACCCTAGGATGGTGTTATTTTCACTTAATGGAACATAGGGAAAGTGAGACTCTGGGAGGTAAACGAACTTTCCCAGGGCCCCATATTCAGGCTAGACACTATCTGACGACTCTTTGCAACCCCACGGACTGTAGCCTGCCAGGCTCCTCTGTCCATGGGATTCTCCAGGAAAGAATATTGGAGTGGGTAGCCATTCCCTTCTTCAGGGCATCTTCCCAACTTGGGATTGAGCCTGTGTCTCCTGCATTACGGGCAGATTCTTTACCATCTGAGCCGCCAGAGAAGCCCAATCTGGTATCCATCTGACACCAAATACTACCCGTAAGGCTTGCTGGGCTATCAGGACCCCCCTGGTTTTGTGGTTCAGAGTAACCAAGATGTCTGAGACAGTAAAAAGAAAAAAAAAAAAAGCTTAATCCAAGCAAGTGAGACTTGCTTAGATAGTGACCCTGGTAATCATGGAGAATAGGATGGCAAACTGGAAAGAAACTAGCTTGGAAGTCAGAAAAAACTGATTACCAGTCTGGTATTGCCTCTTATTATACTGTGTTACCCTGAGCAAACTGCTTTACTTTTGTGAGCCTCAGTTTTGGTTTTTTTTTGTCTGTAAATGGATTAATAATATCCATCGGGCTAGCTCAGATACTCAGTAAATGGGAAGGCTGTCCCTGCGTTATGGCTTCCTCAGCACCTTCTTCTCCAGAGTGCATGCTTTCAGAGCCTCAGTGCGGCTCCTGGTAACTTCTTTGTTAGAGTTCACTGCCTGGAAGAGAACTCTCTGATGCAAAGCCACCTACACACCACACAAGCCACGCACTCCCCCCAGTATAGACCCAGCTTTGCTCCAGCTTCTGGAAAAGGGGAGGAAGGGCACTTAACAGCTCAAGTAGCCCAACCACTGGCTGGGTAGGGAATGTAGCCAGCTTCAGGGGCGACTAGAACCAGGGCCCCGGGGGCCACCAGCCTCATTCCTACTGTCTACCTCTGAACCTGTGGGTATCTCCTCCGGCTCATCTCCATCGCCTCAATTTCTCTTCCCATGCTGCTGTTCCAAGGCCTAATATTCCACCGAGGACAAAACGCATCTCTCCAACTCCAAACACACAAACAAGGAAGGAGTCTAACTGGCCATCACCTCTCAACCACTCACTGAGACCCAGAAGTAGAAAATTCCCATGAATGGCCAGGCTTGGACCAGGTGATCGTACCTTGGCCAATCATTTTTAGTAAGATGGCCACTCCCCTCCAGATCCCATACCTAGAGCAGGAAGGGACAATGCTTGGTCAAAAAAATAAAACAAAAATGGATGATGGTTCTGGGCAAATTAATAAATGTATTTTATTTTTTTAAATCCCAGTTCTCTCTGCTGCTAATCACTCCCATCCAATACGGAAGTACCACTACATGAAATTTACATTCTACCACCTCCTGTCTCCTAGCCTCATGCTTAGGCCTCTGCTTTCAGCTCGCTGGGCACAGCCAGCCTTATGAATCAGCCTAGCTGACAAACCGAATGGGTTTTCCTGAGTCCTCCCTTTCTTCCAACTGTCTTCAATGTCTTCCCTCTCTTGTTTGCTGCATCAGCAATTTCACTATTGGAGATTTGCTTTTTAGCTTAAAAGGGCTTGTTCCCATTAAAATGCACATTCTCTTGTGGCAGGCACTGACCATGTGAACAATTATCTGTGATTTAGTACTAGAGGCTTTATTCCCTTTTCCCCATTTGGAAAAGGGGAAAGGAGGGAGAGGACTTGCTTTAGGCTGTTTTGGAGAACAGAAGAGACCAGATGCAGAATGAGGGGGCAGATCTTTCTCCTGATTCAACGAGTCCATCCTCGGTCAGTCCAGGTGTCTGTCTGGACGCCTTGGCCATTCTTACTTCATCTCAGAAAGGCAGCAGCTGTTTTTCCTTTTTTTTCCCTTTCCCAAGTTTAAATTTACTTAAATTTAAATTTTGAGATAATCATAGCTTCCCATGCAATTGTAAGAATGAATACAGAGAAATCCCATGTGCCCTTTATCCAGTTCCCCCCATGGTAATATCTTACAAAACCACATTAGAATATCACAGCCAGAATATTGACATTGCTATAGTCAAGACACTGAGCATCTCCATTACCACAAGAATCCTCATGTTGTCATTTCATAACCACACCTACATCCCTTTCGACCCTAGTCTCTCTTTAATGGGTGGCAACCACTGTTTTCATCTCTCTAATGTTATATAAATGGAATCATACAGTGTGTAACCTTTGAGGATTGGTTTTTTTCACTGAGCATATTTCTCTAAAGATTCATCCAGGTTGTGTATGTATTAATAATTCATTCATTTTTATTGCTTAGTATTTCATGGTAGGATATGCCACAGTTTATTTAACCATTCCCTTGTGAAGGACAACAGGGTGGTTTCCAGTTTGGGCTTCTTATAATTAAAGTTACTATGAACAACTGGGTATGGATTTTTGTGTGACTATGTCTTCATTTCTCTATGCAAAGAAGCTGGGACTAATTACTCAAAAATGATTAAAAATTACATATGTATAATATATAATTTACATTGGATGTGTAATTTAATTATTCAATTATGTTGGAAGAATTTTAGATTTACAGAAAAGTTGCAAAGATAATACCAATAGTCTCCTTATGCTCCTCATTCAATTTGCCCTAATGTTAATACCTCCATTACCACGGTACATTGTCAGAGCAAAGAAATGACATTGGTACACTGCTGTTAACTAAACTCCAGATTTTATCAGGTTTTCCACTAATATCCTTCTTTCTGTCCAGGACCCAATCTTGGATCCCACACCGGATTTAGTCATAGTTTAGTTTTATGGTTTTTACACTATGGCCTCAGGCGTGTGGCAGAAAGCTACTGTGGAGGTGATGTGGGGAAATGAGAGAGCCTTAAAAAAAAAATCTAGGTGTAATTTACATCCAACAAAATTTAGGCTGGGCTTCCCTGGTGGCTCAGTGGTAAGGAGAAAAAAAAACTCTCCTGCCAATGCAGGAGACACGGGTTCAACCCCTGGATCAAAAAGACCCCCTGGAGAAGGAAATGGCAACCCACTCCAGTATTCTTGCTTGGAGAATGCCATGGACAGAGGAGCCTGGCGGGCTGCAGTCCATGGGAGTCACAAAGGAATTGGACACGAGTTAGCAACTAAACAACAACAACAAAATTCAGCCTTTATAGTGTACGTGTCTTTGAATCCTGGTAAATGCGCACAGAACTTCCCTGGTGATCCAGTGGTTAAGAACCCATCTGTCAATACAGAGGACACTTCAATCCCTGGTCCAGGATGGTTCCATATGCTGTGAGGCAACTAAGCCTGCGAGCCACAACTACTGAGCAAAAGGAGAAGCCGCTGTGGTGAGAAGTCTGCATGCCACAGCTAGAGAGTAGCTCCTGCTCCCTGCAACTAGAGAAACCCCATACACAGCAACAAAGACCCAGCGCAGCCAAAAATAAACTTTAAAAATTTTTGATAAATGCACACAGTCACATAATCGCCACCACAATCATGACACAGAACATTTCCACTTCTCCTCACAATTCCTGCCTTCACCTTGGTAGTCAATCCCTCCCCCATCTTCAGCCCAGGCAAGCATGGATCCATCCCTACAGTTTTGCCTTTTCCAGAAAGCCATATAAATAGAATCACATGACATGTACTTTTTTGGGATCTGGCTTCTTTCACTAGTAAGATGCATTTGAGATTCATCCATGTTGTTGCATGAATCAAGACTTCATTTCTTTTTATTGCTGAATATGGATAGTCCAGGGTTTCCCTGGTGGCTCAGTGGTAAAGAATCTGCCTGCAATGCAGGAGCCGCAGGACACGTGGGTTCCATCCTTGGGTCAGGAAGATCCTCTGGAGGAGGGCATGGCACCCACTCCAATGTTCTTGACTGGAGAATATCATGGACTGGCAGGCTGCAGTCCATGAGGTCGCAAAGAGGCAGACAGGACTGAAGCGACTTAGCACGCATGGGTAGCCCATTGTATGGTTATGCCAGTTTGTTTACCCATTTACCAATTGAAAGACATTTGGTGGGGCTTTTTGATTATTTGAATAATGTCGCTATAAACATTCACGCACAGATTTTTGTATCTACATAGTTTTCATTTCTCTTGGATAAATACCTATGAGTGGTTCAGTGTGTTTAATGGTGTGTGTCTGTTTAACTTCATAAGAAACTGACAAATTGCTTTCAAAAATGACTCTACCATTTTCAGTTCAGTTCAGTTGCTCAGTTGTGTCTGACTCTTTGTGACCCCATGGACTGCAGCACGCCAGGCTTCCCTGTCCATCACCAACTCCCAGAGCTTGCTCAAACTCGTATCCATTGAGTGAGTGATACCATCCAACCATCCCATCCTCTGTCATCGCCTTCTCCTGCCTTCAATCTTTCCCACTTTGCATCCCTTCAAAACAACACAAGTGAGTTTTAGTGGGTTCACTCAGCCAGGCCTTGGTATTGTCAGGTTATTATTATTATTGTTGGTATTTTAGCCATTCTTTTCTTTTTCTGTGTAAATCTCAGAATTTCCTGCGTTGGCAGGCAGATTCTTTACCACTGGTGCCATGTGGGAAGCCGTGAGTTTCAAAATTTTATAGCCCTTCTCTCCGCTCTGCTGCCTGCTCTCTCCCCCATTGGGTGGGGTCCTGCTCTCTCCCCCACTGGGTGGGGTCCCACCCATGGGTCCCACTGAGGAACTGGGTCCCACTGAGGAACATGTGTGGTCACAATGCAGAGAAACAGAAGGACTAGATCTCAGAATTCCCCTGGACACCAGAAAGTTCAGGACTGCAAGGTTTTCTTTTCTTTTTTTTTTGGCCATCCCTAGAGCATGTGGGATCTTAGTTCCCCAACCAAGGATCAAACCCCTCCATTGAAAGCATAGAGTCTTAACCACTGGGCCACCAGGACTGCAGTTTTTAGGAAGGTGTGACTGCCGGCAGGTATGTCAAGGAGAAAACCAGGACAAAGGCCAAGGTGCGAAGGGGCGGTGAAGGGCCTGGGGCAGCAGTTCAAAGTGACAGGATCAGGAAGACCACCCAGCCTGTCCACTCAGGGCTGGCTGGTAGATAGAAAGGCCTCCTGGGGCCCAGGAGGAGGCCCCACTGTCTCAGCACCCTCCCCCTACCCTCCCTGCCTCCCAGCCATTTCCTATAGAGAGAACCCGAAATCTCCTAGGATCCCCACAGGCTTGAAGAGGAGGGGAGAGCGCCTGGGAACCAGAAGCCTGGCTTGGGGCCCAGCTGTGTGACACCCGAATCTTGGAGAAGGTGGCTGAGGGACCAGGCCACTGGAGCCTCCCAGGACAGCTGGGGACAGGGAGAGGCAGCTCAGGTTTCACCACTGCTTAGTGTGTTACCTGGGCCCTGACCAGGCAGCAGAAGGATGGCAGGCCCTGGCCCTTGCAGAGTGATACCTTTCACCAAGAAACCGCCATCCTTTCCCTGCTCCACAGGGACCACTCCAGCCCTGACTTTGGGTCCTGTGGCCTAGAAGAAAAGAGACAAAATTTAAGTCAAGGCCCCACGGCAGGAGCCTAGAAACTTGGTTTTGGACAGGATGTGTGGTGTGTACAGGTGTGTCTGTGATATGTACCTGCAGCATGGGAGGGTGTTCTGGTGCAGGGGAGAGGGACAAGTAGCCTCCAAATATTTGCTTTCAGTTTTTTAGTTGTGTGATCTTAGACAAGTAACTTAACCTCTTTGGGTCTTGGTTTCCCTAACTTCTGATTCAAAGGTTTGGACTCTGGTGACTTCCAAATTTCACTGAATACCACCGTTGCCCGGGATTTTTAAAATAAACTACAGATTTCTGGGCCCCACTCCAGACGTGATGAGTCAGCACTTCAGGTGTTTAAAGGTTCTTCTGGTGGGTTTTGGCATGGCCAGTTAGGCACCGACATCTCCAGAACCACGACCCTGTAGGCCAGGAAGTCCAGCCTGAAGCAGTCTCGGGCAGAAGTTAGGGAGGTGGTCCAAAGAGGTGGGAGGAGCCAGAAAAGGGAAGCCAATCACTGACCAGGAGGGAGGAGGAGCCAGAGGGGGGAGCCAATCAGGAGAAGCAGATGTGTCAGATCTGGGATTCATCTTTCGAGAGAAAAGGAAGATTTAATTTGGATGGAAAGACAGCCTACCTGGACACCCAGAAAGAGAAGTTGCTGCGAAGAGAAACCAGAGTACTTTGCCTATTACTGTCGTGGTGTGACTTTCTAGCATCAGGAAACAGTAAGAAGGGGATCGTGTTTGGGGTTCAGGAGGAGAAGGGCAAGGGGAGGACCCCCATGCATGTCTTCCTGGAGACTCCGAGCAAGTCGAGGAGAAGCGGCCTTTGCCTGGAAGGACTCTCTAAATCCTGCAACGCCTGAATAGCCCCGGGGAATAAATGGCTGCTTGGACCAGCTCACCCTCACGGGTACCTAACTCGGTTCAGAGGACCCTGGAGTCCTGGTTTGCTGCTTCCTGGCTTTGTGACTGTGGGCAAGACTTTGTTGCCTCATGTGTAAAATGGGAATAATAATTACACCTGTCGAACCCCTCAGTCCATGGGGTCACTAGGAGTCGGACAGGACTGAGCGACTTCACTTTCACTTTCATGCATTGGAGAAGGACATGGCAACCCACTCCAGTGTTCTTGCCTTGAGAATCCCAGGAACGGCGGAGCCTGGTGGGCTGCCATCTCTGGGGTCCCACAGAGTCAGACACGACTGAAGCGACTTAGCAGCAGCAGCAGCAGCAACCCCTCAGGCGTTACTGTGCGCACCATCTACGATAAGAGAGATAATATTGCTGTGTGACTGGAAGCATGGGAGTTGCACTAACAGAACCGCAGGAAAGATGGAATTGACCTCATTCTTCGGCCCCATACTTGGAATGTCTGTCCTTTAAAAAAAATGCACACAGGCCAACTCCTGGTACATTGTTACATAGTCACAGCTGGTCTCCCCTTTGACTGCTCCACTTTCAAGGGTAGGGCTTCTCAGCGGTAAAAGAATCTGCCTGCCAATGCAGGAGTCGCAGGAAATGCCAGTTCAATCCCTGGGTCAGGAAGATCCCCTGGAGGAGGAGATGGCTACTCACTCCAGTAGTCCTGCCTGGAGAATCCGGTGGACAGAGGAACCTGGCGGGCTACAGTTCATGGGATCGCAGAGTCGCACACGACTGAGCGATGAGCATGCACACGCTTTCAGGGGTAACAACCACTATGTGAATTTGGTGTAGTCCTTCCACACTTAAAAATATTTGAGCCTATGGAAAATATACAGTATTTTGTGAGTGTGTGTATGGCTTATTTTACGGTGGCTCAGAGGGTAAAGCGTCTGTCTGCAATGCGGGAGACCTGGGTTCGATCCCTGGGTCAGGAAGATCCGCTGAAGAAGGAAATGGCAACCCACTCCAGTGCTATTGCCTGGAAAATCCCATGGACAGAGAAGCCTGATAAGTTACAGTCCATGGGGTCACAAAGAGTTGGACACGACTGAGTGACTTCACTTCACTTCACAGTGTCATATCTTTCAGCAAGATGTTTTAACTCCAGATTTTACATCTGAGATCTAATTAGGTCACCCCTTTATCTGACATGCAGCGTTTCATTGCCTGTATCTCCCATGGCCTGATCTTGGAAATTCCTTGTGTCTTTTCTTGTCCCAGGGCAGCCAGAGGGGCTGCCTTCAGTCATAATCCTGGGAAGGTCAGTGAGAAGCTGGAGGCTGTCAAGGAAGCCTGAGGGTGCGTGGTCACCTCAGAGCATAGAGGGAGTGTCCTCTGTCCTGGCCCTGCTGGTTCATCCGCAGCTGGTGGGAAGGAGAGCGAAAGTGAGGCAGAGAGAGAGAGGGAAAGGGAGCCTAGGCCCCTGCTGCCAGAGAAGCCCTGGGGTGGCCATCCTCCCGTTGTAATACTACTGGCCCTACCCCTTCAGACAAAGGTCAAGGACCTTTGTCAAAGGTCCTTTGTCTGAAATCAGAGCAGGTGACAAGGTCCCTAAACACAGGTTGTTGTGTTTACTCACTCAGTTGTGTCTGACTCTTTGCAAGTCCCTGGACTGTAGCCTGCTAGGCTCCTTGGTCCATGGGATTTCCCAGGCAAGAATACTGGAGTGGGTTGCCATTTCCTATTCCAGGGGATCTTCCCAACCCAGAGACCGAACGCGAGTCTCTTGTGTCTCCTGCATTGGCAGGCAAATTTTTTTTTTTTTACCACTGCACTACCTGGGAAGCCTTCTTTAACGTAAATCTCTGGCAAATGTTGGGTTTTTACTCTTACTAACACGTTCCTAGAGGCATGGCTCTGACCAGATCACTGTGACTTCCAATTTAGAAATTTCGATATCGTGTTGTGATGATTTATTCATTGATCAATATGTACTGAGCATCTACTATGTGCCAGGATGCTGGGGGAGAGAGCAGGAAACTAGCCAATGTCCCTGATCACATGAAGATCACGTCCTAGTGGGGAGGCAGTTAAGAAGAAAACACCACTCGGGCAATGCTCTATACTATGGAGAAAAATCACTGGAAGGACTGATGCTGAAACTGAAGCTCCAACACTTTGGCCACCTGGTGCAAAGAACTGACTCACTGGAAAAGACCTTGATGCTGGGAAAGATTGAGGGCAGGAGAAGGGGATGAGGGAGAACGAGATGGCTAGATGCCATCACTGACTCAGTGGACATGAGTTTGAGCAAACTCCGGGAGATGGTGTTGGACAAGGAAGCCTGGCGTGCTGCAATCCATGGGTCACAAAGAGTCAGAAATGCCTTAGAGACTGAACAACAACATGGAGAAAAATGAACAGGGGGAGACGACAGGAAAGAGGTGGGGTCGGTGGGATCCTATTTTAGACAGAAGGGTCCATGAAGCCCCCCAAAAGAGTTGGTATTTGAATGAAAACTGCCATTGAGAGTGAATTGAGCATCCCAGGTGGCCAGCGGGATTCAGAAAAATTCTTTGAAGTCTCAGACTCCTGGACGAGCCAGTGGGGACATACTCTGCTCACCATCAAAGTGAATTAAAAACTCATCTGGCTCAGAGCCTGTGCTGAAGTCATCTAGGCAGCAGTGGCCTCTTTCAAAGAAAAGGTTTACCAGAAAGAGGGCAGCAGAGCCTCCTGATGAGGACTGGGGCTTTAGAATCTTAGGCAGAGCCATTTTGAAACCTAGCTCCAACAAGATTAGGTTCATGTCTTAATTACCCTGTGCCTCGGTTTCTTCATCTGCAAATGGGGCTAACAATAGTGGCTCCCCTATAGGGTTGCTCTAAGGATTCAGAGAAATAACCCGAGAAAAACACTTAGCCCAGTGCCTGGTGTGGAGGGAGAGTCGATAAACAGTGGCCTTTACCCACCTTGTCATTTTCTTGGCTCCTGTGGGGCTCTTTGCTTCTCACTCATTCATTCTACAATTCTCTCACCTACTAGTTGCCCAGTCCTAGATGCTAGAGTACCCAGAGGAGAGACACCTGAGCTGTCCAAAGGTAGGAAGGACTTCCCTGGTGGCCCAGTGGTTAAGAACCTGCCTTGCAATGCAGGGGATGTGGATTTGATCAGTTGGGGAACTAAGATCCCACATGCTTCGGAGCAACTAAGCCAGCTTGTTGCAACTAAGACCCGATGCAGCTAAGTAACAGAGAAGGCAATGGCACCCCACTCCAGTACTCTTGCCTGGAAAATCCCATAGATGGAGGAGCCTGGTGGGCTACAGTCCATGGGGTTGCACAGAGTCAGAAATGACTGAGCGACTTCACTTTCACTTTTCACTTTCATGCACTGGAGAAGGAAATGGCAACCCACTCCAGTGTTCTTGCCTGGAGAATCCCGGGACAGGGGAGCCTGGTGGGCTGCCGTCTATGGGGTCGCACAGAGTCGGATACAACTGAAGCGAATTAGCAGCAGCAGCACCAGCAGCTAAGTAAATCAGTAAATATTTAAAAAAACAAACAACAGCAAAAAAGGTGGGACAGGAGTAGGAACAGTCCAAGAGGCAGAGCCCTGGGCCTTAGGCTGCCATTCCCACCTGAATGAACTTGGCCGTGTTGCCTCATCTCATTGGTCCTTGGTGATCCCAGATATTGATGAAGGGATCCACTTGGCAATCACTAAGTGGTCAGTGGTGGGGCCTGCCACCTCCAAGGACCCACCTTCATTGGCCAAGGCCCCTACAGCAGCACCAGCAGCTAAGTAAATCAGTAAATATTTTAAAAAACAAACAACAGCAAAAAAGGTGGGACAGGAGTAGGAACAGTCCAAGAGGCAGAGCCCTGGGCCTTAGGCTGCCATTCCCACCTGAATGAACTTGGCCGTGTTGCCTCATCTCATTGGTCCTTGGTGATCCCAGATATTGATGAAGGGATCCACTTGGCAATCACTAAGTGGTCAGTGGTGGGGCCTGCCACCTCCAAGGACCCACCTTCATTGGCCAAGGCCCCTCATGGGGACACGGAGGGAGCAGCCTACACAGGGAGTCAGAAAGTCCAAACATAACTTCAGAGGAAGAAGGCGCATAGGGCGTGCCTAGCATGGATTGAGGGGGTCAGGGATTTTGAGGGAGGCTCCTGAAGAAGGAAGCCACGTGTGGGGAGGTGCCCTGGAATGATCAGATTGAGGGTAGAGACAGAGGAGGTGGACCTCAAAGTGGGAGAATGGACTTATCTCATTTCCTTATCTACTGTTTCATTTCCTCCCAAGTCGTGTTTTCCCTTCTGGCTCTGGGAGTATCTATCAAGATTATTTAGAAGCCCCCACGCTTTTGGGTTTCTGTGTGGAAAATTCTTCAAGAGATGGGAATACCAGACCACCTAACCTGCCTCTTGAGAAACCTATGTGCAGGTCAGGAAGCAACAGTTAGAACTCGACATGGAACAACAGACTGGTTCCAAATAGGAAAAGGAGTACATCAAGGCTGTATATTGTCACCCTGCTTATTTAACTTATATGCAGAGTACATCATGAGAAAAGCTGGGCTGGAAGAAGCACAAGCTGGAATCGAGACTGCTGGGAGAAATATCAATAACCTCAGATATGCAAATGACACCACCCTTATGGCAGAAAGTGAAGAGGAACTAAAAAGCCTCTTGATGAGTGAAAGAGGAGAGTGAAAAAGTTGGCTTAAAGCTCAACATTCAGAAAACGAAGATCATGGCATCTGGTCCCATCACTTCATGGGAAATAGATGGGGAAAAAGGGGAAACAGTGTCAGACTTTATTTTTCTGGGCTCCAAAATCACTGCAGATGGTGACTGTAGCCATGAAATTAAAAGATGCTTACCCCTTGGAAGGAAAGGAGTATGACCAACCTAGATAGCATATTGAAAAGCAACGACATTACTTTGCCAACAAAGGTCTGTCTGGTCAAGGCTATGATTTTTCCAGTGGTCATATATGGATGTGAGAGTTGGACTGTGAAGAAGGCTGAATGCCAAAGAAATGATGCTTTTGGACTGTGGTGTTGGAGAAGACTCTTGAGAGACTTTCTTTGGAATTGGAATGAAAACTGACCTTTTCCAGTCCTGTGGCCACTGCTGAGTTTTCCAAACTTGCTGGCATATTGAGTGCAGCACTTTCACAGCGTCGTCTTTCAGGATTTGAAACAGCTCAACTGGAATTCCATCACCTCCACTAAGAAGCTTACTCCTTGGAAGAACAGTTATGACCAACATAGATAGTATATTCAAAAGCAGAGACATTACTTTGCCGACTAAGGTCCGTCTAGTCAAGGCTATGGTTTTTCCTGTGGTCATGTATGGATGTGAGAGTTGGACTGTGAAGAAGGTCAAAGAATTGATGCTTTTGAACTGTGGTGTTGGAGAAGACTCTTGAGAGTCCCTTGGACTGCAAGGAGATCCAACCAGTCCATTCTGAAGGAGATCAACCCTGGGATTTCTTTGGAAGGACTGATGCTAAAGCTGAAACTCCAGTACTTTGGCCACCTCATGCGAAGAGTTGACTCATTGGAAAAGACCCTGATGCTGGGAGGGATTGGGGGCAGGAGGAGAAGGGGACGATCAAGGATGAGATGATTGAATGGCATCACAGACTCAATCGATGTGAGTCTGAGTGAACTCCGGGAGTGGATAATGGACAGGGATGCCTGGCGTGCTGTGATTGATGGGGTCGCAAAGAGTCGGACACGACTGATCAACTGAACTGAACTGATTAAACTGAACCAAAACCCTTTGTAGATGAACAGCAATTTGTTTCATACAAACTCTGGTCTCATACTTGCCTTTGCTTTCTTCATGCCAGGCTTCTTGGTCATTCTTGGTTCCTAGGCTTGCTCTGTCTGTGTCCGTGTATGTTTGTGTGTGTGTGTGTGTGTGTGTGTGTGTGTGCATGCACACACAAAAAAAGAGCTGAGTAATTAATACTCTAAGACTTTGAGATCACTTTAAGCTCTGAAGTAATATAATTCCAACACACGTACACTCACTTGCTCAATGATGTCCAACTCTTTGCAGCTCCACAGACTGTAGCCCGCCAGGCTCCTCTGTTTTGGGATATTTTCAGGCAAGAATACTGGAGTGGGTTGCCATTTCCTACACAGGGTATGTTCCCCACCCAGGTATCAAACCCGTGTGTCTTCTACATTGGCAGGCAGATTCCTTACGACTAGCACCACCTGGAAAGCCTGTCTGTGTCCGTACAGAGCCTTAATGCACTTCCTTCCTCTCCCTGAGCTTTTCACCAAGGGAATTTTCTCTGACACCATCACTAGGTCAGGATCCCCTATAACAAACTCTCAGAGAACTTTTCTTCCTGAACTTTTCTTTTTCAGCACTACTCACATTTTTCACTAAATACTCAATAGAGGGAATAATCTATGTGTAGGGAATCATCTTATGCTTAGGCACTGCACATTATGTAAACTCCAAAAGGGACTGAAATATATCTAAATCACACACTATTTTGTCCCTGGGATTTATCATAGTGACTAGCATGCAAGGGTTTTCAATTACCAATAATTGTGCCACGGATAAACATCATTGGCTATTATGCTGACATTGCACAAAGTCAGCGATAGGTGTTTAACTGAATGAATAGAGTGAATGACTGAAGGCATAAATGTGCAAAGAACTAAAGTAGATTTTAAGATACCTGGACTTAATAACTTTGGGATAGAGAGGTTTGAAGAATCCCTTGTAGCACCCAGTCTTTATAATTTGTCTAGAACATCATATATACATATATATATATATGTATATACTATGCATATACGTATTTACATCATTTGATTAGTGCTGGAAACAGTTACATGAAAACCATATTTTTCTTGTTTTTTTTTTTTTTTTTCTGTGTCACTGCTTCTTAACCATAGTCATGGTATTCCATCTGTATTTTTGCTAAACTGTGTTTTCTGAGAGTTCTTTCATTTAAAGATTTGTTTATCATTTCATTGAGCAAGTAGTTACAACATTCACTACCTCCTACCTTAATCAAGAGTGTTTCATAGATTGCTGTGACCCCTCTGGTTATGTTGAAAAGAATTATCATTTATAATTCCTGGAAGGAAGTCTCTATCTATTCTTAGAATTCTTAAACTAAGTC
Source organism: Aepyceros melampus (assembly GCA_006408695.1). NCBI lineage: Eukaryota > Metazoa > Chordata > Mammalia > Artiodactyla > Bovidae > Aepyceros > Aepyceros melampus. The sequence continues at coordinate 242,368 of SJXQ01003082.1, read as the reverse complement.
AATATTCAACCAGGGTCAATTATGTGACTTTGTGTAACTCGGTAACTTCTCAGAAAATCAGTTTTGCACATGCAAAGAAAGAGCTGAGTAATTAATACTCTAAGACTCTGAGATCACTTTAAGCTCTGAAGTAATATAATTCCAATCTATTACAGGTACCACACTGATCATGAACTCAAAAACTAAAAGTATCAAAGCAAATTGGGGTTCAGTAAATACTTCTCACTTGCTTTCACTAAAAGACACAGATCAAGAAATATAGCACATATTTCCTTACTCCCAAGAAACAAGGAGAGAACACTCATAAAACATGAGTTTAAAATTACAGAAACGTGTAATATTTTTCCTTCCTCTTTCTACATGAGAAGGGTTAGCCATAATCAGGTACACTGGGAATATGCTGCCCAGAAAGAGAACAGAGAAAGCCAAATTCACAAAGTAATCAAAGAGTACTTTAAAATGTAAGATGAATTCAAATTACCAGGGAGAAACCTCCACCTATTATCTTGGAGAATCCTTGAAGACTGGGAAAAGTCCATCTATTTTTAAAATGATGGTGAAGGGTCAGAGAATAAAATTTCTTGATAGAAACATCTTAAGTATTTCTCAGAGGAATCAAGCTCCTACCAAACAATGTTTAGTTCAGGACCATTCTGCCAGGGAAATCCCATGGATAGAGGAGTCTGGCAGGCTACAGTCCATAGGGTTGCAAAAGAGGTGGACACAACTTAGCGACTGAACAACATGGGGAAGGGGGAAGGCAGGCCTCTCCTGTGAACACAGAATATTTTTAATGCCAAAAACATAAGGCTAATACCCTTTTATGTTTTAAACACGAATTTTCATCAGGATTTTCCATGAGGCTTCTCTTCACACATAGTACAGGAACCTAACTGGACTATTTGTTCTTCAGGCACAGGCCAGGATGCCTTCCTCTATTCCTCTGTTAATCTCTCTCCTCCTGAAGTGTTCACTTCTCTCACTGCCTTTTTCAGCTCCTTCTGAAAGCCTACCCCTCCAGTCATCCTATAGAGTCATTAGTGATTTTCTCTCATCTGACGTGCTCTATCTAAATCATCCTAGAACTTTACACCTTCCTAACCAGTCCCAGCAGATCTCATACCAGTTTATATTTGTGTCTTATTCCTTTCTTCTCAGTGCACCCCAACTGTTTTTACAAGATCTGACACTAAGCTTTATTTACATTTATTTATTGCAGATTATAGCACAGAATCTTTTCTATGCCACATGCTCAATCAGTTTCTTGACTTATTGTTGTTGTTCAGTCACTAAGCCATGTGACTTAGCAACCCCATGACTGCAGCATGCCAGGCTTCCCTGTCCTTCACCATCTCCAGGAGTCTGCTCAAACTCATGTCTGTTGAGTTGGTGATGTCATCCTATCATCTCATCCTCTGTCGTCCCCTTCTCCTCCTGCCTTCAATCTTTTCCAGCATCAGGTCTTTTCCAGTGAGTTGGTTCTTCAACTAAATATCATGAGACACACGGTGGAATGATAATTGTTGATCTGCTCAGCAGCCAAAACCTAGTTCAGGTATCCTCATTTCCAAAGACCTATTACAGGGATCTGCAAGAGGAACAATGGTGCTGTGTTTTTATTCTTCCTCAAATTCTTTGAAATATAGACAGTAGTGGGGAAAATCCCTTTAAAGAATACTGGACTGGGGAAAAGGAGATATTCTGGGCACTGTCATTTAGGTAATCTGGGTTTCGTGCAGAAAACGAGTGGTCTAAATTATGTACTTTTAATTTTTCTAGCACTAAAGTTTACTGATTTAAATAACATTTAGTTAGGAAGAAAAAATGTGCTACTCAGCTATATTAAGTAGTACAGAAATTGACAAGCAGAAAACGCACAGGGCAGTTTCCAGCCAGAAAGTTGGGTTTCCCTGTATGATTTTTCTGAGGATAGCAACATGACAATCACACTCAGTCACTCAGGTCACCGCCTCTGCCATCTGATTAGGGATGTGTCCCACGTGGCAGGCATCTATACAACTGCTTGTACTCGAACTCCCTCAGGGATTCATATAATTCAAATGGAGAGGACTAGTTTTTTTGTTGGGAGTTTACAGAATATCAATTTAAAGGTAGTACTTGAATATTTAAGTGTTTTAATCAAGATGTATAAATATTTTATTATTCCACTATACTGTAATTTATTAAAGAAATTAAGCCACACAGATTTAACCAAGTTCATTTTTTAAAAGGAGAAAAATAAGAATTCAAAGTGCTTCACATAGAATTCACGGTGCTTCAGAGGTCAGTGTTTAGATGAAATAGAGGACAAATGCATTGTTTCTTCATCTTTGGTTCCACTCATAATTCCTCACGGGAAAACCTATAACTCTATATGCTGGTTAAGAGGTAAACTATTTTTTTAAAGTAGTTTCTTCCTACTCTGCTGTCTATTTATTCACATTTTATAAATATTTGGAAGTAATTTGCATCTCTATCTGAATATTTAAAATACATTTTTGAAACATATAATATAGTTTTATGAATCATACATACAAATAGTACTGTTAGGGAAACTTCTTTGTAACATAGTGGTTTCCAATCTTAAAGGAAAAGAGTCAACAGAGTGAAAATCACCCAGTCGTGCCCAATTCTTTGCAAGCCCATGGACTATAGAGTCCAGGAATTCTCTAGGTCAGGATGCTGGAGTGGGTATCCTTTTCCTTCTCCAGGGGTTCTTTCCAACCCAGGGGATCGAATCCAGGTCTCTTATTTTACAGGCAAATTCTTTACCAGCTGAGTCACAAGGGAAGCCCAAGAATACTGGAGTGGGTAGCTTATCCCTTCTCCAGGGGATCATCCCGTCTCAGGAATCAAACCGTGGTCTCCTGCATTGCAGGTGGATTCTTTACCAACTGAGCTATCAGAGAAGCCTTAAAGGAAAACAGAATTTATTAAACTATAAGGTCGATTTTAAATCGTGCATAAAACCAGTAATTGTGTATTTAAGGCAATTAAAATATTTATTGAATCTTGGTTAAAAGTAGATTGACAATAGGTTAAAGAATAAAGTGTCATTTATTTGGTGCTACTTGGTGAATGCGTCTTAACTACAACTCTTCTCACAAAACCACATACAATATACTTTCAATCACAACTCAAACAGAAAATAGCCTACAAAATCACATGGCTATAACCAATATACAGTGATTATATTTTTTAAAAGAACAAAAGTAAGTTAGCAATTAATTAAGGTGCAGTCACTTTTTTTGAAATAAAATATTAGCACCATACCAGATAAAATGATCTAAAATTATGGGCCTCCCATACTTCTTAAATAACTAAATATAAACTTCTTTTTCAAAGCACAAATATTAATTTGCAAAATCAGTTCTACCAGTAGTTAATATTTCTCTTCTTTGTTTTTTCTTTTGCATTTTTTCCCAGTAAGGAAAAATAGGAGTAAAAACTTTCACAGGGTATGAAAATCAAACAAACAAACAAAAAAGAAAGCTAAGCCAACCCAAGGCTGTGCTCACTCCTTCAGCAATGAGTTCCAACAGAAGCAAACGTGGACATTTCCCGGCGTATGGTACTGAAAGGTGAGAGCTCCAGTTCTGTGGTGTATTCGTTGTCATTGTCATCACTGGTCACCGTGGACGACTTCTGAATGCACTCGTCACAACAGCAGCAGCAGCAGTCCATAAAGGCCCGACTGAAGGGTTTGCAGAGACAGAAGAGGAGGACAGGGGTGACACAGGACTTAAAGAACAGAAGGAACTGGCTAATGATATTAAGAAGGTCCACTGTCTGCTGGGAAACCCCTGTGGCCATGTAAGCAGTCACAATGTTGCAAATGTTTTCAGGAATGATGCAAAATCCATATAAAATGGTCAAAGCCACGACTGTACAGTTCATCTGGCTTTCTAGCTGGATCTGCCGCTTATTCCCCCGGGTACAGGCTTTCTCGGCTTTGCGGATTTTCCTTGCAGTCACTAGAGAGCAGGTGATGGTGAAAAGCGTGGGCAAACAGAAGTAACAGCCGAAATACCACCAGAGTCTAGCGCTGTCGTAGGTGGGGCTAAGACATAGATGGTGTCGGGGAGGTCGGGGGAGATCTTGATGACGCAGCGCTCCGCAGGCACTTGCCCACTCAAGCCCAGGTCCTCCTTACTCAACTGGCGGAGCACCACTTCCGGCAGGGCTAGCAGGAGAGCGCCCACCCATATCACAGCAAGTTTGGCGGTTGTGGAAGAACAGTTTTCTATCATTTCGTAGTACATCTGGACATTGGTGGCTGCCCGGAAGCGGTCTATACACAGAGCGCATAAAGTGAAGGTAGTGACTCCCAGAGAAGCAACCTGCACGAGGAACAGAGAATATGTTTATCCTGGGTCATCTCTGCAAGATCAAAACATTAGGCAACAGATACAGATGGACGAAAAGTATCCCATAAAAGAAAAGAACAATTTCTTGGAATCAGGCATGGGTAACTGTTGGTGATTTCTGATGAATCATGGTAAGAACAACAAATAAAAAAAGAAGAAATATAGTGGTTCTGGGTCATGGAGCCAAAAAATATTAAAGCTGGAAGGATGCATAAAGATCAGCTACGTCATAGACAACCAAGAGAGGTAAGGCAGTTCTCAAAGTCACAAGATAAGCAGAGTAATCATCTGAGAGCACCAAATTTACTCCACTGTTTGGGGTGAAATTAATTTAATGTTTAATAAATGAAGTCATTATTTATATATTTAAACAAGGACAATGGATAGGAGGTAAACTATTCCTGAAGGTTCAGATAAAACAGGAGACTAACAGAAAATCCCTTAAGTGAATGGGTTGCTTTGGGGTTTACCCTAAATACCTACATTCAAATGGGCTTCCCAGGTGGCACTAATGGTAAAGAACCCACCTGTCAATGCAGGAGATGTCGTTCCATCCCTGGGTTGGGAAGATCCCCTGGAGGTGGACAAGGCAACCCACTCCAGTATTGTATTCTTGCCTGGAGAACCCTCTGGACAGAGCAGCCTGGTGGGCTACGATCCACAGGGTCACAAAGAGTCAAGCACAACTGAAGTGGTTTAGCATGCATGCACAATACACACACACACGTGTGTGTGTGTGTGTGTGTATATATAGATATATAATTAATATACATGAATGTCTAAATTTTTAGGACTGTTCGGAGAAGGCAATGGCGACCTACTCCAGTATTCTTGCCTGGGAAAATCCCATGGGTGGAGGAGCCTGATAGGCTGCAGTCCCTGGGGTCACTAAGAGACACGACTGAGCGACTTCACTTTCCTGCATTGGAGAAGGACATGGCAACTCACTCCAGTGTTCTTGCCTGGAGAATCCCAGGGACGGAGGAGCCTGGTGGGCTGCCGTCTATGGGGTCGCAAAGAATCAGACACGACTGAAGCAACTTAGCAGCAGCAGCAGCAAAGGACCATGTTGACAAAAGGAAAACCATTCCTCCTAACAATTTCAGCACTAAAAACATTAACTGTTTACCTACTACATTTAAGCTGTCACTCTTCCTAGGAAAATAGAAACTTGCCTTGTGGATTCTGTGAATTCCAATGGCAAATAGCCTTGCTTCTTATACACTACATATTAGTGTCTACTAGTTCTCATATGGAAAATAAGGATACTGCATGCATGTCCTGATTATTCTCATAACTATTGGTAGAGACAGTATGAAAGTGAGATAAAATGAGGGGTTAGCTGTATGAAAAGCAAAACTGAAGGAAAATAGGAATAATAGAGTCTACATCAGAGCAAATCAAGAGGTCATGGTTAAACTTATAACCACAGTTCTTTTGCTACAAAATCTTCATGAAGTTTTCCATAAACATCAGTATAAATATCAATCTAATATGCCTGAGTCATCTTTACATTTACCTTTTTAAAATTAACTTTCAACTTAATGAGTTGTTCACCTTAATAGAAATATATATTTCATTTATGCTAGAGACTCAAAATAATTCTAAAATTGAAGTCCATACTGTGCAACTGTCCTAAGAACAGATTATGTTTTATGTCAATAATTTGTTAATATCACATTTTGGAAATCTAAGAAGAATGTGTCATTTTCTAAAGGTCTGCATCAAACAGTATATTTGGAAATTGCTATATTTTCTTGAACAGATTTTTGGAAGTTTTTATGTATATATTAGCTCTGAAAGTGTTTTGAGTCATCTCTCTATAAGATTGTAAAAAGCACAAACAAAAAAATTCTCAGGCTATCAAATGTACAAGAGTCATCAGCAAGACTTTCTGCACCATCTTCACTGAAAGAAATCATATGCATGTTTCCTTGTCACCCTGTTTCCACAGTCAGTCCAGAAATACAAAGCTACACAAGTTTATGCTCTGCAGCCTTTTTAAATTATGAATAACATTTCTATTAAAAGGACAACTTGGCAATATGAAAATACTAGATAGACTCTGAGAAAAAGCAGTCTCTTAGAGGCTCACAAAATCTATTTGCTTGGTAATTTTCTATCATTACTTACAAAGAATACACAACGCACAAGAGATAGTATCTTCTCCCCAATTGATCTCCATCATTTTAAATCTAGAGATTTAAAATCTGAACCAGCTACTACAGGAGCTTTCATTTGCATACCTATCTCAAATCTGTTAGAAAGCATTTAATGTGAGGTAACAGCAAAGAGCAAATGAATGTAGGTGGACAGATACTAAAACAGGTGTGTCAGATTATCAGCTCCTTGGATACCACAAACTTTGCTGCATTTTCATTCTCAAAAGACGTTCACTGCTTCAAAAAGCAAAAAAAAGGGGGGGGGGAAGGGTTATAGATTCTATATAACTCATCTCACAAGATTAAAAAAGAAAAAAATTAAGACAAATTTTAAGCAGGATTTACATGTGCCTCGATTTTTTTCAGTCAGGAATCCTTCCACATTTTATTTTATTTTATTTTATTTGAAGATGCTCAGTGCTTCAACCATACTCCTGAGAGCTGCAGTACTGAGGACTTCAAATATATTTGATGTGTAGTGCTCTTGACAAGGAGAAGGCAATGGCACCCCACTCCAGTATTCCTGCCTGGAAAATCCCATGGATGGAGGAGCCTGGGAGGCTGCAGTCCATGGGGTCACTAGGAGTCGGACACACTGAGCGACTTCACTTTCACTTTTCACTTTCACGCATTGGAGAAGGAAATGGCAACCCACTCCAGTGTTCTTGCCTGGAGAATCCCAGGGACAAGGGAGCCTGGTGGGCTGCCGTCTATGGGGTCGCACAGAGTCAGACACGACTGAAGTGACTTAGCAGCAGCAGCTCTTGACAAACCACGGATTATGGGAAACTTCTCAGTTGTCATACACAAATTTCAGGAAATTCCTGCATCTAGCTTTCTACTTTCAAATTGTTCTCTCTGATAAAATTCTCTGCAATTAGGATCCAGCTGAAATGAGGTAAACCATCCAGGAAGGTCACAAGAGCTACAGAGAGTTGTTAAAAGAACCTCTGAGACAAACACCTCCCCAAATACAGACAGCACTAACCACGCAGTTGCCAAGAGCAACTGCATCCCAAATGCCAGTCCTAGATAGCTACTCTCTTCTGCTGCCACTGCCTGCAGTGTTATTACTCCAGATATTTTTCTATAAATTCACTTATGCACCTGAAACATGACGTGAAAACTTTCAAATTGCTCTCTCTGATAAAATTCTCTGCAATTAGGATCCAACTGAAATGAGGTAAACCATCCAGGAAGGTCACAAGAGCTACAGAGAGTTGTTAAAAGAACCTCTGAGACAAACACCTCCCCAAATACAGACAGCACTAACCACGCAGTTGCCAAGAGCAACTGCATCCCAAATGCCAGTCCTAGATAGCTACTCTCTTCTGCTGCCACTGCCTGCAGTGTTATTACTCCAGATATTTTTCTATAAATTCACTTATGCACCTGAAACATGACGTGAAACAGTGAGAAAGGCACAAGGTCCCCACTCAGTACTTTCCCAAGTTATTTACAGGAGGCTGTAAACCTTTGTAGAGAACTAACTGCATGCCACAGAAATACATGGATAAAAATCAGTTGGACAAGGAGTGGTGGGCTAATTTCTGTTTACTCAGATATGGAATCTATCCATGTAATTAGAATTGCTAAATGTTGGGGTAACATTTGGCCATGAAAAATTTTCTATCACAATTTTTAAATATACTTGTTTACATACAGCTCATTAGAAATTCTACCAAGATGAATGGTGCAATTATATACAATTATAAAACTGTATCATGAAGGCTGGATCTGTCTGCATTTAATGACCATATCTGATTGCTAAAATTCCATATCACTAGAAATATGCTCTTGGGAGTAAAGCTTTAAGCATTAGCTTAGATGGTTAGTTCTTTGAAGCCATATTCTGAGAGATGGAAAGCGTGAGATGCAATCTCTTATTAATTAAACTGCAATGGGAGGAATAATTAACATCAACAAAAGCAGAAATGTAAACACTTTGAATGGACAAGATGGTTAATTCCGAGAATCAAGATCAAAGGAAAGTTGGAAGCAGAAATCTTTAACTATTTGGGAAAATAATATATCATTTTGAGGGATTGCATCAAAATAGAGGCACTAGAAATCGAAATAAGCAACTCTGAAATCTTTTCTTCCACCAGCAATGGTCTGCTCTTCTTTGTGTCCTGGAAGAAGAACAACAGCAAATGTTGCTGCCCAGTCAACAGTGAGGCTGGGGGCAGCTGTGGTCACCTGCGGTCACCTGCCGTGTTGTTTCAAGGGACCGCAGAGGCTCAGGGTACGTGGAGACCCTCAAGTGGGAAAGCAGCAGTTCCAATGCACAAGAGTTCTCCCTACCATGTAAGGTTCTAACTCAGTACAAACATCCAGCTGAGAGGAGAGCACTGTCTTCAGCTAGTACTATTTTAAATCCCTGTTCATTCAAAATGATGTGAAGAAAGAGCACGTGGATATGTTATGAAAAACAGTCATCTACGAAAATCCTGTGGTAAAGCGGTCGGTCACCTGCCGTGTTGTTTCAAGGGACCGCAGAGGCTCAGGGTGCGTGGAGACCCTCAAGTGGGAAAGCAGCAGTTCCAATGCACAAGAGTTCTCCCTACCATGTAAGGTTCTAACTCAATACAAACATCCAGCTGAGAGGAGAGCACTGTCTTCAGCTAGTACTATTTTAAATCCCTGTTCATTCAAAATGATGTGAAGAAAGAGCACGTGGATATGTTATGAAAAACAGTCATCTACGAAAATCCTGTGGTAACTATAGCTCCACTTCTCAGAAGCTTCCTGCAGACAGGCAAAAAAGAAACCTTTACGAATGAGGTCAAGCTGTGAAAGTTTAACTCATACCAAATAAACGGTATATTTGCTAAACCCTCTGACAGACATCAGTGATAACACTGGTGGGGAAAGAAAAGACTGATGGACTACCAAGCAAAAATTCTTTCATATGACATTGAACCCACATGCTTAGCTATAGTGAAGCAACTGGAATACACCGATTTTTATAAAATAGGAAAATTTCTAACCAAAGTCATGACAACTGTACTCTCGCCTAACTTACATTTTACCTCAGAAAGACAAGTGCATCTATTTATGGACTGTCCTTTGTACACAAGTAAGCCTCACAACAAGGGCATCATTGTTAAGAAAACCCATTCATTTGGGCCATGAATGATAACCCATTATAAGTCCATGGTGAAAGACCTAACAATCAGTCAGGAAAAAAGCAGGAGGAGCACAGGGTAGAGTTTCCTGTGACACTCTAAATGGCTTGAGCTTGTGTCTCTGGCTTCCTCTTGGATTTTCCATAACGCATCTCCTCGAAACTCTCCGGGCAACTTCCCCACCAGAGACACTTTTTTGAGCAACAGTGTAGAAACCATATTTTTCAAAGCCACTGTTTATCATCATTGCTTATCAAAGCCACTTTATTCATCATATCAGTGTGATGGCCTTTATCAAAAGGTCTTCATTTTGGAGCACATGCTAATCACGATCCTGTGTCAGTGACACACTTGTATTAGTGTTTCCAAACCAAAATACAGAGTGAGTAGGAGAGATGTGTCTCAACCCTGGCAAGGACGCACAGGCCTCTGAGTTGAAACAAAGCCCTTCACAGGCACTCTTCCACAGTCAAAAAGAGGGCTTCTTACTTTTATCAAAGCCACTGAGATTTAATCTGATACAACCACATATCATACATATCTATTTATTTCAATTGTACCCAGCCTATTTCATCTTTACATGATTTCCAGTGTCAGGGAAAGACAAGTTTCAAGGTATCAACTATCATTATTGCTGCATTCTCAACTTTACTCCCTCATTTTTAAACTTGGTAACATGTTCTTACTAAGTTAAAAAAAGAGAGACTATTTAAAAGTCAATATATCATCCTAAAATTTGTATTTATCCTTTTACTTTTATCATTCCTACCTTGACCTTCCTAACAATTCCAACTTTGGACTTCTGTAGAAGTACATTCCTTTGCAGTTAAAAAAAATCATTTTGCTACAACTTATCTAAAATGTTATAATTTAAATATAAATATGCCAATGCTTACTTATTGGTAAAAAAACAAAAGCAACTGAAGCAAATTTAACATCATTTGTCCTAAAATGAAAGCCATCTATTGGAATCAACAGTTCTTAAGGAATTTATGCATTCCAAATTTATTCTCAATAATTAGAAATTCATTTCAAAATGTAGTATTTCCCACAAGCCCAAAGTCTAGATTTCAACTCTTAATATTATAATGTTGTTTCTAACCAATCTTAAAATGAACTGGAATTTCTGTTTTTCACCTAGGGGCTCTGATGAGTTTCCAAAGATCAGTAACAAATTTTCACCTGTTTTTTATTGTGAATAATGACACTGCACCATTGCATATGGTCATGTTGTTGTTGTTCAGTTGCTAAGTGCTGTCTGACTCTTTGTGCCCCCATGGACTGCAGCATGCCAGGTTCCCTGCCCTTCACTAGCTCTCAGAGTTTTCTCAAACTCATGTCCATTGAGTCTGTGATTCCATCCAACCATCTCATCCTCTGTTGCTCCCTTCTTCTCCTGCCCTCAATCTTTCCCAGCATCAGGATCTTTTCCAACGAGTCAGCTCTTTGCATCAGGTGGCCAAAGTATTGGAGCTTCAGTTTCGGCATCAGTCCTTCCAATGAATATGCAGGGCTGATTTCCTTGGTTTGATCTCCTTGCTGTCCACGGGACTCCTTGGACAGTAAGCAGTCCCTTGCACATGGTGGTGAACCTAAACTAAAGACAAAATCAGAACTGGCCTCATCCATTTGTTGTTAGGCAATTACGATTTGAATGGCATTGAGAGACCATATTTAAAGACAAAATTTCTCTGTTCTTAACCAAAATCCCATTCTGGGTAACGGGTAAAGGAAGTAATACCTTTTCTTTATTCATCCTTCTTATAAAAGACATGTATCTCTAAATGTCACATCTTACTGTGAATTAGTTAACAGATGCTTTTCCTATACCAGAGAAATTTGAACCAAGGAGAAGTAGTAGAAGTAGGAGGAAAGTTCCCTGAAGGCAGGAAGTGATGAGAAGGGAGTGAAAAATGGCAGCCCCGAGTACAGTCATAGACCTAATTGAAATGACTCATTCTAGGCTAGGATCAAATCAGTGACCTTGGCCTCGTTCATGCTGTGAACCACTCAAGTGTGCTGATAGATCACATTGAAAACCATCATAAATTCACAAGCTGAAAGTATTCTATCTCAAGAATAAGTCTGAAACTGTGATTATATCCGGTTTTTAAGGAAGTTTTATGGAAAGTGTCTGTACCGACTTTGCAAATAGAAAGAGCCCATATTTGAGGTTGTAGCAATTCCATTCTCCACTCCACCTTGAAATTTTAGAAGAGATCATCTCTTCTGGCACAAAGAATACCATTCTCATAAGGATACCTAAGAGTTAGTCTTGGCAACAAGGTTGAGTTAATTATGGGACCCTGGCAGGTCAATCATGGTAAAAAAAAGATGACAGGATCCCTGGAGGATGGGTGCAGAAGTGCAGTGTCAGAGACAAACCTCGATGCACAGCGGTCTACACATTCTTCTCCCCACTTGGCCCACATCCCAGACTCAGAGCCCTGTGCTTCCAATGGGATACCATTAAACCTAGGACTGTAGCCTGCCAGGCTCATTTGTTTATGGGATTTCCCAGGCAAGAATACTGGAATGGGTTGCTATTTCCTTCTCCAAGGGATCTTGCCAACACAGGGACCTAACCCAAGTCTCCTGCATCGGAGGTGGGTTCATTACCACTGAGCCACCAGGGAAAGCCTACAATTCACAGGAAGCACTATTACAGGTGGGACCCTTCTCTCACGGCCCATGTAGTACAAGGTGGAGGACAAGATAGAGCCTTACTTTCTCAGCCTTCAGTAGACTCAGAAGCTCAGATCTATTTTGCTTTCACATAAATATTTACTTCTTTTTCGCTGTTGAAGTATATTTTGTTGATATAACCAGATACTTTGAAAGCCCTCAAAGACTGAGGGTAAGCCCTAAAGTTGATTGTGGGTTTGAGGGATGACTCCAGTTCTCCATGCTTCCATTTTCCCTGGCTCTATAATAAGGTGTAAAATATCTCTCTTGTCAGCCTTTCTTCCAGGTCCTCTAAGGTCAAATTAAACAATTGGTATGTTTAAGAGATTTTCAGAAGAAAAGGGCATCATTTAACATTCTGCTATTGCACTGCTAAATAAACCATTCATTTAAGTACAATTTTAAAACTCGATTTACTTAATGTCTTTATGACTAATAAGGATGACTAATTCCAACTCGGAAATGGTTATCTCAGGCATTGTATTTCCAAATAATAATTTAACATTTAACCATATTTAGAATAATTCTGTATTCTAACTGAAATGTCTAGGACAGTCACATCTGCTGAAATATGTCATACACCTCATATCCTAGGACAAATTGAAAAAACAAGAAAGCAAGAATTAACAGTTATAGCTTTTCACCATGGCTCTAGCTGTACATATTTATGAAAACTAATAAGAATATGATTGAAAAAGAATGAAAGGGAACATAGTTTTCACTTGAATTTTTTCATCTTTGGAGAGAGGAAGAACAGTTACAAGATGACTGATTCCAGGGCCATTCCTGAACCTCCATGACAGCTTGTTTAAGCCCCTCTTATGGTGTTATCACACTATATAGCACGTGGTTTCACTTGTCTATAATAGCAGTAATACATCTATGTTACTGAATTCTGGAAACTTCTTCCTCTCCTTCCCTCCTGTTCCTTCCTAACTAAGTGCCTAACATAGAAGAAAAGCCCAGTAAATGTTTAATGAATGAATGGATAGTAAATAAATGAATGAATAATGACATCTATGGAAGAGGACTATAGAAAATAATGAATTATTCAAGCTGCTCTTTAGTCCTTATTGGGTGCTAGTGTTTTGTGTATAATTCTAAAAGCTGAAAGCCAACTGATATCTCTAGGAGGCAAGTAAAAAAAAAACCTATATTCTTGTTTCTACTTCATTGGCAAGCTTTACAAAAGGAAAGCATTCTTATAATCAAAAGTTAAGGAAAGTATTTGAATTTCACATTTGATTATTATAAAACTTTCATTCCTCATGTGTATTAAAAAGCAGAGACATCACTTTGCCAACAAAGGTTCATGTAGTCAAAGCTATGACATGTCATGTATGTAGTCATGTACAGATGTGAGAGTTGGACCATATAGAAGGGTGACACCTGAAGAATTGATGCTTTTGAACTGTGGTGCTTAAGACTCTTGAGAGTCCCTTGGACTGCACAGAGAACTACCAGTCAATCCTAAAGAAATCAACCTTGAATAGTCATTGGAAGGACTGATGCTGAAGCTGAAGCTCCAATGCTTTGGCTACCTGATGTGAAGAACTGACTTATTGGAAAAGACCCTGATGTTGGGAAAGACTGAAGGCAGGAGGAGAAGGAGACGACCAAGGATGAGATGGTTGGATGGCATCACAGACTCAATGGACATGAGTTTGAGCAAACTCTGGAGATAGTGAAGGGCAGGAAAGCCTGGAGTGCTGCAGTCCATGGGGTCACAAAGGGTCAGACATGACTCAGCAACTGAACAACATTTCTCAGGTAGAACTCAAGTTCAATAAACTTCATCGTACACTGTTCGTGAATAGAGTTATACATGTTGCTAAGTCATTTCAGTCGTGTCCGACTCTGTGCAACCCCATAGACGGCAGCCCACTAGGCTCCCCCGTCCCTGGGACTCTCCAGGCAAGAATACTGGAATGGGTTGCCATTTCCTTCTCCAATGCATGAAAGTGAAAAGTGAAAGTGAAGTTGCTCAGTAGTGCCGAACTCTTAGCGACCTCATGGACTGCAGCCTACCAGGCTCCTCCATCCATGGGATTTTCCAGGCAAGAGTACTGGAGTGGGTTGCCATTGCCTTCTCTGAGTTATACATAGGTGCACACTATTTTATTTTTTATTTTCTGGTTAACTCTTTGGAGTTATCAGCCAAATATTTCTCTTACATGGGAATGTGAAAATTATTATACAGGATTAATAGGAAGTCATACAATATTTGTTAAGTACCATTCTCATTTAGTGTGTTTATTTTCCCTAAGAACATTATTAGTAACTTTCAAATGGCTCTCAAAAGTGTGTTCTTCCACTTAAAAGTCCATCAGTATAACTAATTCTTCTCCAGGGGATTTTCCCTACCCAGATATCTAACCTGTGTCTCCTGCCTTGGCAGGAAGATTCTTTACCTCTGAGCCACCATAGAAGCCCATTGGCAACCCGCTCCAGTATTCTTACCTGGAAAATCCCAAGGACAGAGGAGCCTGGTGGGCTACAGTCCATGGGGTTGCAAAGAGTCAGAAATGACCTAGCAACTAAACAAACCAATATCAAATGCACTTGTCAAGCAGTTACTATCTGCTGTGATCAGCAGGGTAGTACTTGAATGTAGGAGTTCTAGGGAAATTTGTGTAGAATAGCATACCTGTATGGCAATATAAGGGCTTCCCAGGTGGCGCTAGTGGTAAAGAACATGCTACCAATGCAGCAGACGTAAGAGATGGGAGTTCGATCCCTGGGTCAGGAAAATCATCTGGACAAGGGCATAGCAACCCACTCTGTATTCTTGCCTGGAGAATTCCAAGAACAGAACAGCCTGGCAGGTTACAGTCCATGGGGTCACAAAGAGTCAGACAGGACTTAGCAACTGAACAACAAAAACAAGGATTCTCTCGTGGCTTCCCTGGTGGCTCAGTGGTTAAAGAATCTGTCTGCCAGTGCAGGAGAGGAGGGTTCCATCCCCAGGTTGGGAAGATGCCCTGGAGAAGGAGATGGCAACCCACTCTAGTATTCTTGCCTGGGAAATCCCGTGGACAGAGAAGCCTGGCAAAAGAGTCAGACACAACTTAGCAACTAAAAAACAACATATTATTCAAAACCTCCAACTGACATCCAAAGAGAAATATACATTTAGCAGCGGATCTGGATCAGATTATACACTTAACTCTGGTCGGCTTTCATCAAGTAATGAGCAAAGAGCTGTTCCAGTTGCCACATTCAATGCCTGAGTTATTTGGCTTTCAGTTCAGTCACTCAGTCATGTCCGACTCTTTGCAACCCCATTAATCGCAGCACGCCAGGCCTCCCTGTCCATCACCAACTCCTGGAGCTCACTCAAACTCACGTCCATTGAGTCTGTGATGCCATCCAGCCATCTCATCCTCTGTCGTCCCCTTCTCCTCCTGCCTCCAATCCCTCCCAGCATCAGAGTCTTTTCCAATGAATCAACTCTTCGCATGAGGTGGCCAAAGTACTGAAGTTTCAGCTTTAGCATCATTCCTTCCAAAGAACATCCAGGGTTGATCTCCTTTAGAATGGATTGGTTGGATCTCCTTGCAGTCCAAGGGACTCTCAAGAGTCTTCTCCAACACCACAGTTCAAAAGCATCAATTCTTCTGCACTCAGCCTTCTTCACAGTCCAACTCTCACATCCATACATGACCACAGGAAAAACCATAGCCTTGACTAGACGGACCTTAGTCGGCAAAGTAATGTCTCTCTTTTGAATATACTATCTAGGTTGGTCATAACTTTCCTTCCAAGGAGTAAGCGTCTTTTAATTTCATGGCTGCAGTCACCATCTGCAGTGATTTTGGAACCCCCCAAAATAAAGTCTGACACTGTTTCCACTGTTTCCCTATTTCCCATGAAGTGATGGGAGCAGATGCCATGATCTTCATTTTCTGAATGTTGAGCTTTAAGCCAACTTTTTCACTCTCCTCTTTCACTCTCACTTGTATCTTTTTTGCTTTTTCATACTGTTCATGAGGTTCTCTCAAGGCAAGAATACTGGGGATGACAGAGGATGAGATGGTTGGATGGCATCACCGACTCAATGGACATGAGTTTGAGCAAGCTTCATTGCTCAAACTCCATTGAGTTGGTGATGGACAGGGAAGCCTGGAGTGCTGCAGTCCATAGGGTCACAAAGAATTGGACACAACTGAGCGACTGAACTGAACTGAAACATTTGTTAGATCCCTAGAGAATGGTACAGTGGAGCTCTTCTGCCATCCTCCTACTGCAGTCCACACCCAGACCTCCATTTGCAAGCCACACATATGCTCTCTTTCCACAAACAACTATTGCTTGGAGTATAGTTTTTTTTTTTCTTTTTCTGGTGACTCTCTGATAAACCAATTTAAAATAATGTATGTGTTAGGATGGCCACCATCCACCCACACTTCCTTCTCTCTTGTCCCCCTTTCCTACCACTTCATCTACCCTTGGTCTTTATGGGACTTATCACTAGACCACAGAGACGTCATAATCCGGGAACAGAAAGAGAGAAATTATCAACTATAAATGTTCCCACTATGATCCCACTCACAGTAACATTAACTATAATAGAACTCCCTTTCTAGAGATAGACTCTGGAAGCTCAGTGTTCTCCTTAAACTTTATTTCAACACTTTGAAATAAAAAAGAAGAGTTGAATGCAAATTGCAAAGACCTATCCTTTCTGCTGAAGAAATACTTATTTTTTTATATGAAAAGAACTCTCCCCTAAATTCTTCTGCCCCTTAAGATGATGCTAATACTCAAGCTGAAGAAGAACGAACTATAGTAGAGAAGGAAATTAAGGCAAAAGAGAAGATAGAAAAAATCTGTAAAGATCAATCAAAATGAATTGTGGTTAAAATTTTAAAATAAACACATTGAAAAACGCAAAAACAACTACTAGAAAAATGGTAGCTCAGACATTATAAATCAATAGAGAATGTGTGATGGGGAAAAAAAAGGAAGAATAGCCAACAAATAAGAAATATAAAAAAGTAAAAAGTAACGAAACGATCAAATCTAGATAATAAAAGGAGATGAAATGTCAAATAATTTTCAGAGTCTTGTGACCAAGAAGAAAAAGATTCATAATGAGGACAAATTGTGGAAAAGGTTTTTTAAAATATTTGTAATGTGCTCCCCAATCTAAGACACTTTGTAGTTGTTAAGAACATAAAGTACAACCTATATATGTGTATTTGATTATTAAGATAATCATCTTTGGCACATTAAAAAGTGCAGTTGTCCCACATTATTGCAACTTTTTAAAATTTAATGAGCTACCAACTAGGGAATTTGCTGTCAGTTTATGGGAAGGAAGATGAAATTTAAAAATATAATAGGCTATAAATTTCATCATAAAACAAACGATGTCAACTAGGTTTATTGTTTGGGTTTTTTTTTCATGTCTGTTGGATTCAAAAGTCTTTTTAAAAGATAACAAGGAGCAGAAAAAGAAAACAGTCACTGGACACTGTTTTGCCTCATAGATTTTTGCCTAATAACCAAATATCAACATCAAATGTTGAGACGAAGGGTCTGGTTGCCACTGACTAGTGTACATGCTTAGGAGGGTCATTTCTCTTCTAAGTGTCAAGTTTCATCTTTAAAATGAGGGGATTCAGTTAGAATGTTCTAATTCGACATGATAATTCAAAGGTCACTGTAGTGGATGGTATTTTCCCACGCAGATTGCTTCCCCACCCAAACGTCCTTTAAGGAATGAAATGCTGACTTCTCTCTGGCTGCTGAGACTATTGGTATTGATGGCTCTTAGCTGCGTTCCTCTATAGGATTGCCCTTGACCATAGAGATCCACCCAGCTCAAGGTTATGCCCCCTTCCTAGGAGCAACTTGCATCCAGTGACAGGTCCGTAAGGGCTGGGTCCTCTTGCCTCCATTCAGGACATCCCTGTAGAACCATCCCAGGCCTAGAGCTCCTGTGTTGTCTGCTGAAGTGTTTGTGATATTTACACCACAGTTCAACTTCCCCATTTTTTCCAAGAAACTCAACATGGAATAGGCATTAGATCCCTCTTACTTCTGTGAAAATAGCAATGCCTCTTAGAGGCAGGAATGCTTTATTCTGAAATTTGGATTGTATTTCTTGCACTCATAATCAGGAACTGTGGAGCTAATACCCTACTGTCTGATCATAGTAGTGATCATTTTCACAGAAAATGATGAAATATTATAGAATTATTTCAGAAGAACAGGAGTAAGTATGAGTATAGAAACACTAAATCTTAAGGTCTTCATTCATTACTCTAACAGTGAAAATGTATATTATAGTTTAATTTTTCAAGAAAAAAAATGAATAATCTTTACTTCAAGCCTTTGCTTCTCTAGAGGAAAAAAAAAGCTCTGTACCAATAACCAAAAAGACAGAAAGGGCTATGAAGAAGGAGAAAATAAGAGTAAAAAATAACAATAATTGCTATTCTTAAGGAGATGAGAATTAAATTTAAAAACTGACTACAAATAAAAATATATTTTCTAAAATCCTCAGAATTAGAAAGAGAAAGAAAATTAAAACACATACATAATAAATACCATCACTCAAAACTCATAGGTCTCATAAAACTCACCAAAATTTGACTATTCTTTTCTGATTTTGAATGAAATTATTTTAAAGTTTGTGTGCTTGTTTTAAAGAACTTTAGTATTTTTTTTTCTTTCCCAGTTTCTTTTTTCTGTCCTCTTTATTGTTTTCCCTCTTCTGTGTGAAGATTTTATCCTATCCAGTACATTTAAAACAAGCCAATATGCTTTCTCTTCTTGGAAGAACTCCCCTATTTACTAACTAGTTTACTTTTGTCTCTTTTTTGCATATGTCAATTTCTTCTGCACTATTTAAACAATCAGAGAAAACTTACATTGAAATTGACCTTGAAAAGATGACTGGTAGACACATATTCTCTTCCATAAATTTAACTTCCTTCTGTGCAATTCAAAAATGAGCTGTCTTCCAAATAAATTAGATGTTTCGGAGCTACTTGCAGCTTGGCAACAAGAGAAATCCTAGATCTTGGTAAAGCAGCAACAGCTGATTTAGCAAGTATGCAATGATCCTGCAGCTGATCCCTGCCAGGATAGCAGAGGGTCTTATTTACAGCTTCTTGCCTTGGTCCTTCTAAGTAGGTACTGTTTTCTGTTTACTTTTCCCCTAGCTCTGGGCCCTGGAACAATGTTGAACATAGTGTCACTGGCCCTGGTGCCAGACAGGATCAGGGGCTCTGGAATATTTAGTTTCTCTTCTTCTGCCTCCATAAATGAAATGGGCAGTCTGAATGGAGGAAATCAAGGGCCAGCTGGCTAAAATCACAACTGGCAACAAAGCACTTGGGCTCCATCCAAGAGCTGGTGTTTAAAGAGAAGCCATTTAAAGAGCAAATTCCATCCACCACAATAACGGTTAAGGACACTAGCTGTAGGATGTCACAGTAAAATCTGACTCAAAGATTCTCATTTCCAAAGTTCAGAACCTGTTAAGTGTCCCCTAAGACTAAGAAATTTTCTAGTCTTAGAAAAGTAGTCACTCCATTACACCCTAACAAATGTCAATTATATACTATATATTTTGAGAATGTTTTGAGAATTCTGTGCCATGAGGTACAAAGTGCTATTTTTGCTTAAGGTCATTCATACAAAATAAATAAAATGGTTACAAAATTGAGGAATGAAAACAGAGGGACAGAAATGACATAAGAATATAAGAATAGAGATGGGATAGCATGGCAGACAGCCATACCCTAAAACTAATTTGGGAAGTTACTAATGTATCGAGACCAAGTGACAAAGAAAAGTGATTTCCTCTTTTAAACAAAATATTACTCAATTTTTTATATTTAAGGAAAGAATTTAATAATGTTCTTGGGGAATAAATCATATTGGAGCACTAGAAACCTAGTAGATAAATGATACAGGGCTTTATCTCTGCTAGGGTCTAATAATGACAGTCAAGGACTAATTATTTATTAACCCTAGACTCTGACAGTCTCCAAATATACACACACACACACACACACACACATACACACACACCATAAAACACCATATTCAGAGAAATACATTTAAAACCTAAACAATCCTATGTATAATGAGATTGTAATTATTTCCCAATTCAGGAGTAGATGAGTTTGAAGGTGACTGGACAAAGTCTGCTCAAGTCCGCCCCCCCACACCCAGTGTATAAATGCCCATGTATATACATGATTGTCAAGAGAAATGGGGAAGAGACTCAGGAAAAGTGCAGGGGTTCAGCAGCCAGGTAGGTGTGTGGAGCAGCCGTCCTGATACCATAAATCCCGGGAATGAATAAAGCCAGTAGCTCGAGACGCCCTGGCCGGCATTACCTCTATATAGGGCACGATCTTGCAGGAGAAGTCCTCCAGCAGCCACTTCTTGGTCAGTTCATGGAAGATGACCAGCGGAAGGCAGAAGAAGATGAGGAGGAAGTCCCAGAAGGCCAGGTTAGCCAGGAGGGAGTTGGAGATGCTCCGCATGTAGTAGTTGTGGCAGACGAGGCACATCACCGCCAGGTTGCCGATGATGCCGGTCCCGAAGATCACCACCGACAGACACATGACCGCGTAGGCTCCGTACGACTCCTGGGTCAGCGGGTAGAAGGGGTTCTTCAGTCGCAAGCGTGGGTGCGTGCTGTTCCCCCGCCGGGGACCCCCGCGTTCATGAACTCCTTCAAGGGAGGACCCATTCTGAGCCAGCGCCCTGCCAGGAGCTGCAATCGTCCGCCCTTCGTACCCCGACGGCCCATGCACCGTCTTGGCTTGGAGGTCGTGGTGAGAACCTTGGAGTTTCCCGGCTCTCCTGGCCAATAATACAGGTCGCTGACTCCGGGTTCCTTCCTCGCACTCTGCTCCTGGCTACGCCCAGAAAGGCCAGCGCCTTTGGGACCCTTCTCCCTCTCCTCTGAGGCGTGAAGGAAGAACTGGAGAGCCGCGGGGTTCCCTCTCCCAAAAGTCTCAGGGGGCTCCTGACCCCGGGCACCTTTCCACCTCCAGGCTCCAGGCGGCCTAGCCGGAGGTCCCGAGGGCTCAGCTGCCGACGCCTCCGCCCTTCTGCCCACACCTGGGTCACCGCCGGGACCGGCCGGTAGGTCCCACGGGGGCGCCGAGCGCACCACTGCCTCCTGCTCCTCCTCCCTGGGCGCACGGGTTGGCAGAAGGTCTCCTGCAGAATCTCCTGGTCCCCAAGCGTCCCTGCTGCGACGCTGGATCAGTGTAGGTGAACAGCTTTCTCCCAGACAATTTTCCTTCCTGGGCGCAAGGGCGGACCCGAGGGCAGGAGAAGCGGAAACCTTGAGCAATAGCAAAAGCAGCAGCCGCGAGGTGCGGGCGAGAGGTGCGCCCGCGGCCCGCATGGCTGGGCGAGAGCGCACCCAGCAGCAGCGGCTCCTGCTTAGGACCGACACCTGCTGCCTAAGTTGCCGCTGAGAGTTAGGCACATGTCACATACTAACCCCCGCCCCGGCAGCGGGGGACGGGAGATTACGGGGATGTTGGGGGATGGGTCTTGGGGTCACAACCCTCCCCCTCTACGATCCTTCCTTGTTTGGCGTCCTGAGCATTTCTCAGTCAAATCCAACCCGGGCGCTACGTATCCCCAAGGTTCAGGGAGGGACTCGCTGCTCCGAGTGGCTGACCTTGAAAAACTTGCAACCAACACCTGCTTGATGATTAATGTTGCGACTGGGAGAAGCCCGGACGAAGCCCCGCGCGCCTCCCTGCCTTTGGGGTGGTTGCCTTCGCGGTAACAGTTGCTCCGCCTATTTACATCCTTTCGAGGCGGCTCTATCCAGCAGCAAGCCGAGGTCGCTCAAGGGAAAGAAAAAAAGTTGCCCTCCTTCGGATGCCTAGGAGCCACAGTCCCGCTCCCGCTCGCTGGAAACAGGTTGCTAGCTGCCAGACGCCGCTCAGATGCGCCCGGGAAACTCTGCCCCACCTAACCCCGGCAACCCGCGAGGCTGCTGCGGACCGGGAGGCGAGGGTTTGGAAACCCGCGGCCACTGCCAAAGTTGTTTCTCCTCTCGCTCAAAGTTGACCAGGGGCGGCGCGGGCTGCTGGGCGGCGCGTCCTCGCGGAGAAGGGAATCGGTGGTGGAGGTGGGGTGGGGAGGGCTGGCGCTGCTCCTCGGTGGACGGGGCCAGCGGCCGCAGGAGCTCGTTGCGGCGACGGCGGGCGCAGCCCGGGCGGAGACTGTGGTGCCTGGAACCGCCGCGGGCGAGGCGGTGCATGGCTGGAAAGGGGGGAGGTGGCCCGGCCTCTCCCCGCCGCTCCAGCCGCGGCGCGCGCCCGCGAAACCCAGTGCTCCGCTCCTCGCCTCCTCCCCCTCCTCAGCCTCCTGCGAGAGATTCTGGTTTGTGGGGAGACGGGATCCCCTGGTGGCTTACGACTCACTAAACCCACACACGTTTCATTCAAGCCCTTTGTAGCGGCTTTCACACGTAGAAGCTGGAAGCGGCGAGGGAACAAGGGCGGAGACGCGGAGCCTGCGCGGCTGGAGGCTAGGGATGGGCGGGACATGTTAATTCCCCAGATGTCGGAAACCAGCCAGTATGGTCCCAGAGCCAGGTTGGGGGAAGAGAGAGGTGAGAGACCCGTGCGTTCGCTTCCAATCGCCAATCGGCTGTGGCCCCTGAGCTTGTTCAGGCCCGGGTCCCGGAGGGAGTGGTAAGGTGAGGCGCTCACCTCTTTAGGTATTCCCAAGAACTGAGGATGGGAAAGAAAGGGTGCTCAGAGGCTTCCATCACCTCTGAGCAGTTTGGGGAGTGGGACGCAGAACGGGGATGCTCAGGATGCCCCATGACCTTAAACCATCCTACCTTTAATACCTTGGGATTCCCAAGTGGCGTTATGGTAAAGAACCCGCCTGCCAGTGCAGAAAACAGAAAAATACAAGTTTGATCCTTGGGTTGGGAAGATCCCCTGCAGAAGGAAATGGCAACCCACTCCAGTATTCTTGCCTGGTCTCAAAGAGTTGGATGCGACTGAGCGACTAACACCGTTTTAATACTTTAGGAGGCATCCTACCAGGGGTGATGATGTAAACACTCAGAGCACAATGAAAGTACTTTTGTTTGATGAAGCAGAGGGAGATGACAGGTAGGGGGAAATTAACAGAACTTTCAGCCTGGCTGACCAGGCCTTTCCAGCCTTTATACTATAAAATCCCACACTGGCCACTGCTGTCCAGGGTATAGCTAATTCAACAGACAAATAGATAATTTGATTAAGAGAGAGCAAATGATAGAGGAAGAAATAAACACATTTTGAAAAAAGAAAAGAACATCTAGGGACTTCCTTGGTGGTCAAGTGCTTAAGGCTCTGCTTCCAATGCAGTGAGTGCAGGGTTCCATTCTTAGTCAGGAAACTAAGACCCCACAAAGCCAAAAAGTAGAAGACAGAAAAACATCTAAAGAGGCAGGAGAAAAACACAATGAGAAATAATGCCAATGGTGGTAGGAAGAATAATGGCCCTCCAAGATATGTCCACATCCTAATTCTTAATACTTGTGAAAATATTACCTTACCTGGCAAAAGGAACTTCGCAGATATGCTTCAGTTAAAGATCTTGAGATGGGGAGAAGATCATGGATTATCCAAGTGAGTCCATTGAAATCACAAGGGCCCGTACAAAAGGGAGGCAGGAGGGTCTGAATGAAGTGAGACCCTGAACTAAAGTCATGCTGGAGATCTCCAGAAACTGTAAAAAGCAAGAAATAGGCCCTGCCTGATCATTTTAGACTACTGACCTCTGGAATGATAAGATAATGAATTTGTGTTTTTTTGAACCGCTTTAAGCCACCTGTCAATTATTAATACAGTTAATTATACAATGGAATTTCTGGGGGAGAGTACAAAAAGACATTTTCTTGTGAACTTGAATTTCTTGCTATGGGTAGAGGTAGAAATTAGTGACACATTAATGTGGTCTAATGTAAGGATATAAAAATAGCTCACATGTATAACCCAGACTTAAAACTAATGAGATGTGAGGGGAGGCAGTATCTCTGGCTTTATTTTGGCAACTTTATTTTTCTTGTTCACAACCAACCTGAATTGCCCCCTTCTGAATTTTTTTTAGTGAAATACTACAGTTAAAGTAGAAGATTTCTCCCACTTTATTCCCATCACTCTGTCACTCAAAGTGACTAATATTCTGAAGTTGATATATACCTTTTCATCTATATATTTTATATTTTACAATAGATCATATACGGTTTTGCATGCTTTTTAAGAGTTACACAAATGGCGGCATAGAATAGTTGAGACATTGAATTTTGCTCTTTTCCTCTTACATTCATAATTCTGAGATTCAGCCTTATCTACACATGTAAGTCTAATTTGTCCTTATTATGAGTATGCTCTAATTAATTTTTTCATTCCTATATTGGTTAACATTTGTGTTGTCTCCATTCTTTTTACTCTTAAACATGAGCATAGACGTTTCCTTATGCCCACATGCAAGAGCTCCTCTAGGGTTTATACTTAGGCATGATATTGGTTTGGTCAAAAGGTTTGTTTGGATTTTTCTGTACCATCTTACGGAAAAACCCAAACAAACTTTTAGGCCAGCTTAATGTTTCAGGTTCATAGGACATTGACACCATCAGCTTTCTCCTCCAAGAGAAGGATATGAGAGGCCCCGCTTTCTTCCCATCCCCTCAAAAAGTTGTTTGAAAATTGTCTTTCTCATTCATTGTTGCCTGTCCAGTGGAGATTAAATGCATTTCATTGCTACTATAATTTGCAGTCCTGTACTTATTGATGAGGTTGAGCATCTTCCACATTTTACTGGTACCTGGATTTTGTCTTTTGTGACATTCCTGAGACCATCCTAGAATGACAATGGGTCTTACTACTACTGTACCAGTCTGCTTCCAGCTTGTGGCTTGATTTTAGTTTGCTAATGGTGTCCTTATTGGTTCAGAAACCTAAGACATTTAGAAATACTAGTCATTATTGTCTTTTATACTTTCGCTTCTTGAGTTTTGCTTATTAAATCTTTCCTACTCTGATGTCATAATCACATCTTTCCCAACATTCTTTTCAAAGTTTTCACTAGTTTTCATACTGAGGTCTTTAATATGAAATATATTTTACATATAATTGAAGATAGATACATAATTTTATTTTTATCTTTATGAGTTGTCAGGGTTCCCTGATGGCTCAGTGGTAAGAATTTGCCTGCAAGGGAGGAGACGTGGGTTTTATCCCTGGGTTGGGAAGATCCCCTGGAGGAAGGCATTGCAACCCAATCCAGTATTCTTGCCTGGAATATCCCACGGACAGAGGAGCCTGGTGGCCTATAGTCAATAGGGTTACAAAGAGTCAGACATGATGGAAGCAACAGCCCGCACGCATATGAGTTATGAGTTTCAGCACCATTTTCTGACTAGCCCACCATTCCTACCATTTGTAATGAGAATTCCTCTTATTTAACAAACTCCACATAAATTTATGTACACGTTCCTGTTTTAAGTTCTGTTCCATTGGTCTATTTAGCTATCCTTGTACTAACATCATGCTAGTTTCATTTCTACACTTATATAACTCTTGATATCTGGTATGGTAGCTATTCTCTATGTCTCCTGCATTGGCAGGCAGGTTCTTTACCACTAGCACCACCTGGGAAGCCCATGCAATAGCTACAAAATTTGTTAATAACCTCAACTTTTATATGTCGACTTAACTAATCTACAAATAACACCAGATTTATTTCTTTAAAACAGCCATTTGTTTTCCTTAGCTTATTTCATCATTAAGTACTTCCAGTATAATGCTGACTAAAAGAGGTGATCCATGTCTTGTTTTGATTTTGAAGGAAATACTTTTGATATTTTGACATTGATATTTTCTATATTGTATTATTTAATATTTATTATATTAAGGAAGCTTATTTTCTATTTCTAGCTTGCTACAGTTCTAATAATGAATGATGACTGCTGCTGCTGCTGCTAAGTCACCTCAGTCGTGTCCGACTCTGTGCGACCCCATAGACAGCAGCCCACTAGTCTCCCCCATCCCTGGGATTCTCCAGGCAAGAGTACTGGAGTGGGATGCCATGCCTTCTCCGATGAATGATGACTACATTTCATCAAATGTTTCTCCTGCATCTGTTGAGATAAATATATTTGTCCTTAGTTATCTTAATTTCATAGATTATTTTAAAATTTTTCTAAATGTTATGCATTCCTGAGATAAGCCTTATACTATGCTTTAGTATTTTTTTTTTAAGGTGGTGTTCAATCCCAAGATTTTCTTTGGGATTATTGGATATATCTTCATAAGTATTCAAAAATCAGCTTAAAAAGGCTTTCACTGACCATCTTTTTTAAAGGAAAACCTTTCCTAATCCATTACTCTATTCTCTCACTCTTATTTCTTTATACATTTTGAAATGAAAAAATAAAATAAGAATATCTAGCGAGACAGGAGAAATACAATGAAAATATGTAATTGGCTTGATTTGGGCATTGTTCTCAAAGTGGTAGGCTGAACAACTGAGGTAGCCAGCTTTGAGAGTGGTTTAGGAAAATCCTGGTGAAGGGGTTTCCTGTGCTTATCTGAAATGATACCTTCTTCATAAGTAGCCCCTTACTTAACCTGAAGGATGATGCCTTCCAACTTGGATGTGCCATTCTTTGGCTGTGTAAGTAAAGACTTACCATGACCATGAATAAAATCACAGACTTTCAACCACCCTGGAGTCTGGGACAATGTCAGTCATATATCTTTTGGGAAACACAAGTTTCTTATCTGTAAAACAAGGATATTCCTATGTGCTCTCAGCTCTGCCTACCCAAGTTGGCATAATGATTGCAAAGGTATGAAAAGACTTTATAAACATATGTTTGTGTTGTTTTTATTAGTTCAACTATTTGTTGCTATTAGCAAAATTTAAATGCCACAAAGAACTTAAAAGTCTTGAAGGAGATCATATTGATAAATAAAAGTCTAAAGTAATAGGCTTATTATATTTTTTAAGAGTTAGAAAGCATTCACTACAAAAGAAAAATAAAATGTCTTTTAATTTTTTCCCAAAATTTATCTCATTTGTAACTACAATTTTTTTAAATGGTAACAGTCACAGTTTATCTGTTTCTATAATTTCTGTTTTAGAAAAATAGATCAGAAAAGATGTTGGCTAATCATTGTCTGTTTACATCAGAGATAGTTTATCTGTGAAGAACTGATTTGAACATGTATTTTTCTGTGTCAGCATGCCACAGAGTTTATAATATACAATACTGACTGTATATACAAAAGAGAACATGTAAATTATCACCTGTCTTGGCATCTCTATACAGTTTATTACACTTCACTTAGTGTTTGGTGTGCTAACATAAGGCACATTACAAAATAAGGGAAATTACTATTTCAAGTTCTAAGATACATCACTGAACAAGAGAAGTTTTACCCAGCACCCAATGTACTTTAGTAATTTTTCTTTCCTTTTATTTGGCTTCAAATAGGGCAATTCAAAAGGACCACTTTCTAAAAGAAATTGTAACACGCAACCAACAGATTATTATGCTCTGAGAGGCAAACTATGTCATTTTACAAACAGTTTGTTGTTGCAAACTCTGTCCGTAAATTACACATTGTTCATTTAGAAGCCTCTATCAACTACCTGCTCCATCCTGTCCCTGTGCCCTATTGAGAGCCCAACTAAAACTGATGAATGGGAACAAATTGTACTGTTTGGGATAAAACACCAATATGACTGAAAATCAATGAAAAATCTTGAAAATCAATTATCAGTGTTTAACATATTTAAATTTTAAATGAATCAACAATACTAAAAATAGTCCTTTAACTATGACAGAAAAAAAATGTAGCTGCTGGGCTACATAAAATATGTTTAAAAAAACTATATTGCATGGTCAAATCTTTTTTGGTTGGAAAGAAACTTAAATGTAAAAAAGGATAATACTGAAGATTAATTGACACATATATAAATAATGCTCTAACCTTTCTCAGCTCTTTAGAGGTAAATTCCCTGTGAAATTCAGTCCCACCTTTTGGTGAAAATCCACTGAGACTCAGAAGTTCTTTGGCTGGCACCTAGTCAAAGTGATATATTAATAGCAGGAGACCCAACCACTTTGGGCTTCTGTCCTCTATAACTTCTCAAATAGTATATTTTCCCTAGCAATTACATCATACTAGTTTTAAATCCTATAAATAATCACAATAGACAGAACTTTTCAACAGTTATTCAAAGGAAATGTAATATTAGAAAGATACATATTTTACTTCCCTATTCCACTACTTGGATCCAAACTGTATCTTGTATCAATAAGACTCCTAAGACTCTTTTAAACAAATCACACCCACCCACCCCCCCCAGTCAACTTTTGCCCCATCTCTGGTCTTGCATTATTCTTTAAGTCTGTTTTCTGTGTAACGTTGATACTCAGTAATACTCCAGTATTAAGGCAAGCCAAACTACAGCAAATCTTGGTTTAACCTTTTAAAATACTAGTAAGTGAAGTAAGTCAGAAAGAGAAAGTTAAATGTCATCTATCAGCACATAAATATGAAATCTAGAAAAATGGTATACAAATGAACCTCTTTGCAGGGCAGAAATAGAGGGGCAGATGTAGAGAATGGACTTGTCAACACAGAGGGGAAGAATGAGGGAGAACAAATTGAGAGAGTAGCATTAATATATACACACTACCATGTATAAAATAGCTAGCTAGTGGGAACTTGCTGTATAGCTCACGGAGCTCAGCTCAGTGCTCTGGGATGACCTAGAAGAGTGAGACGGGGAGTAAATAGGAGGGACACTGAGAAAGAGTGTATATATGTATACATATAGCTGATTCATGTTGTTGTTCAGCAGAAACTAACATAACATTGTAAAGTGGTTATCCTTCAACTGAAAGTAAAATTTTAAAAAAATACCTTAAAATACTACAAACTTTGAATTTTTAGCTGACTAGAATGTAATTTTTCTATACAAAGTGGGTAAAGAAGACATGCATTTCGAAATGAAAAGTGAAACACTGAGATCGTTAGGAGGATTTTTTTTTTTAAAGAATGCATCATTGATTTGGCTCTCTTGGCAAGCTATTAAATGTTAGCTCCAGCAAAGAAATCGATTCAATGGACTCATCTAAGCCTTGAAATCTTGCCACTTTTAGCCATTATTTTCTTGACTAGTGGTTGAAATGCAAGTGGTGCCAAAACTAGGTTTGCTTTGTGAGAGTCATAAAACTCTACCCCAAAGATTAGTCAACAAAGAAGAAACAATGGGCTTTTCCAGTATAATCTTTCTGATATTTTTCACTTTTTTAAGGAGGTCTGCTTTATACTTATTTTTAACAGTATTTGGAGAGGGTGGGATTGGGTATCATCACTACAACAAATTGGTTTGATAACATAGATATTTTGAATGGTCAAATTAATAAAATGTTAAGATGTGGCCCAAAGTCATCAAATTTGGACACTTGAGGCTACTGTTTCTTTGTTGTTGTCATTCAGTTGCTAAGTCATGTGCGACTCTTTGTGACCCCCATGGACTGCAACACAGAAGGTTTTCCTATCCTTCACTATCTCCCAGAGTTTGCTCAGACTCATATCCATTGAGTCGGTGATGCCATCCAACCGTGTCATCATTTGTCTTCCCCTTTTCCTTTGAGAAGGCAATGGCAACCCACTCCAGTACTCTTGCCTGGAAAATCCCATGGACGGAGTACCCTGGAAGGCTGCAGTCCATGGGGTCGCTGAGGGTCGGACAAGACTGAGCGACTTCACTTTCACTTTTCACTTTCCTGCATTGGAGAAGGAAATGGCAACCCACTCCAGTGTTCTTGCCTGGAGAATCCCAGGGATGGGGGAGCCTGGTGGGCTGCTGTCTATGGGGTCGCACAGAGTCGGACACGACTGAAGTGACTTAGCAGAAGCAGTAGCAGTAGCAGTTTCCTCCTGACCTCAGTCCTTCCCAGCATCAGGGCCTTTTCCAATGAGTCAGCTCTTTACATCAGGTGGTCAAAGTATAGAGCTTCAGCATCAGTTCTTGCAATGAATATTCAGGACTAATTTCCTTTAGGATTAACTGGTTTGTTCTCCTTGCCTTCCAAGGGACTCTCAAGAGTCTTCTCTAGCACCAGAATTTGAAAGCATCAGTTCTTCAGTGCTCAGCTTTATTTATGGTCCAACTAGTTCCTTGGTGTTTTGCATTTTCAGGTTCACCCGTTCATGAACTCAGTCTCCTTCCCTGAGCATCCACTTTTAGGAGAAGGGAAGGGTTTCATTTCCACTTCAGATCAGAAATAAGCCAATTATCTCCTCT
The DNA here is from genome assembly GCA_006408695.1 of Aepyceros melampus. NCBI lineage: Eukaryota > Metazoa > Chordata > Mammalia > Artiodactyla > Bovidae > Aepyceros > Aepyceros melampus. Next base: position 211,702 of record SJXQ01003082.1, on the reverse strand, counting down.
TGTAATCAAGAAAGGGCATTTAAGTGATAATATGACTCAGGCCCCTTGCAGTGGTCTACTATCTGTCAAAGAGGGAATCCCCATGGTGATCCCTTTTAGACAATAGTCTGGGATAGTTTCCCTGGATTTCCATTGATGAATATATTGGACTTAATAAAAGAATCTTACTTATAAAAATAAGAGAATTTGGCTGCTAAAAAGAACTTAAAGATGAATAATCCAATACAATCTCTTCATTTTTAGAAATAAGGCAACCGTGGCCAAAGTGGGCAAGGTTATTTGCCCTGTATCATGGACTGAAAACCAAGTTCTTTGAAAATGAAGAGAAAGGGCCACAAGTCAGTGGTTCAGAGAGGCTTCCTGAAGGAGGTGGATGATAATAGGGTAGAATGGTAAGAATTAGTTACTGAAGTGGAGGAGGAAGAACCTATGCTGTAAGCAGAGGGACAGACTCCAGCCAAGATGGGGAGAAGGGGAAAAGAATGAAGTGTACAGAACAAGCAGTTCAGTGTTGCTAGGAACAGAATATGAGGATTTTTGTTCTTAAAAAAGAGCTTGAAAAAAGTGAAAGTATTAGTCACCCAGTCATGTCCAGCTCTTTGCAACCTCATGGACCATAGCCTGTCAGGCTCCTCTATCCATGGAATTCTCCAGGCAAGAATACTGGATTGGGCTGCCATTCCCTTCTCCAGGGGATCTTCCCAACCTAGGGATCGAACCCAGGTATCTGCATTGCAGGCATATTCTTTACTGTCTGAGCCAGAAGGGATAATGAAAAAAGATCTTCATGTCAATTTTATTTTATGAAGAGTGTATAATTACAATACTTAGGCGTATTTGACTCAGTGAGCTACTTACTCTGTGATATCTAAATATATATATAAATATATATATATATTTATCTTTCATTTATTCAACAGTACTTGGACTTCCCTGGTGGTGCAGCAGATAAAAATTTGCCTGCCTGTGCAGGGGGCATAGGTTCAATCCCTGGTCTGAGAAGATCCCACATGCCTCAGGGCTACTAAGCCCATGCACCACAATTCCTGAGCCCTTGCACCCTAGAGTCTGTTCTCCACAAGAGAAACCACCACAATGAGAAGCTTGCACACTTCCAGAAAGGGTAGCCCCTGCTCACCACAACTAGAGAAAAGCTTGCATGGAGCAACAAAGACCCAGCACAACCAAAAATATAAATTAAAAAAAAAAAAAAAAAGACAATACACATGGCTTACCTCCTCTGCACCAGGAATGGTGCTTTGTATGTTAGATGTACTGTTGTTGCTATTGAGTCACCAAGTCATGTCCAGCTCTTTGCGACCCCATGGACTGTAGCCTGCCAGGCTTCTCTGTCCATGGAATTCTCCAGGCAGGAATACTGGAGTGGGCTACCATTTCCTTCTCCACGGGATCTTCCCGACCCAGGGATTGAACCCATGTCCCCTGCTTTGCAGGCAGACTCTTTACCACTGAGCCACGTTTACATATATAGTGGTGAACAAAACAGTTAGGATCCTTTCTTCAAGGAGCTCACACTGTCACAGAGAATCCAGGCAAGGACACAGGCATTTAATTGGAATTTATGATGACAAAGTCAGCTCTAGAATAGGGAAAGAGGGGGTTGCTTATGAAGACATAGAGAGATGTTTTATTCTGACTGGAGGAGGGGTCAAAGTAGATGCCTTTGAAGAAGAAAGTTCTAAACTGAGACCTGCAGGTGAATGTGGGGGAGGTAGGGAAGGAAGGAGACAGGGGAGAGGCGGGTTAGGCAACAAGAAACTAGGACAGAACTAAAATTCAGCGTCATAGACTTATAACAGTGGTGATAGTACTGTGTAGCTGAGAACAAAGTTGAAGGTAGAGTGGGGAAAGAAGGGCCAGAGAGACAATAAAGGGATGCATTTTGAATAAACTTGACAGCCAGTGATTTTCAGAGGTTAGACAGCTGCAAGACGTCCTTACAGAGGCTCTGAGAGCATGGTGGGTATGACTGGAGGCAGCAGAAGCTAGTCGGAACTTTGACCCATTCTTTGTCTGCTTCTTTTCACCAGTCACCATTTTTTTTTCTTTCTTTCCAGCATCCTGGCTACTTTTGCACTTAAATACTGTATAAAAATACACCTGCTGACTCATTACATATTAAATAAGTCAGTCTTTAGAAGGAGAAAGTTATTGACTTCCCTTTTTTAGTTCCAATATTCCAGTAAAGGACCCAGCATGGTCAGATAGTCATACCAAATCTCTCGGATGTGTGTCAGAAGGCATGCCCCAAACTGAAATAGACAACTTCCACAAATACCTGGGTGCTTACCTGGTGGCTCAGCAGTAAAAGAATCCACCTGCAATGCAGGAGATGTGGGTTCGATCCTTGGCTAAAGAATATCCCCTGGAGAAAGAAATGGCAATCCACTCCAGTATTCTTGCCTGGGAAATCCCATGGACAGAAGAGCCTGATGGAATACAGTCTATGGGGTTTCAGAGAATCAGACACAACTGAAGCAACCTAGCATGCCTGCACATATACAGATTATGTAACTATTTTTACCAAGTCGCTTCAGTAGTGTCTGACTCTTTGAGACCCCTCAGACTACAGCCCTCCAGGCTCCTCTGTCCATGGGATTCTCCAGGCAAGAATACTGGAGTGGGTTGCCATTTCCTTCTCCAGGGGATCTTTCCAACCCAGGGATCAAACCTGCGTCTCTTTTGCCTCTTGCATTGGCAGGCGGGTTCTTTACTGCTAGTGCCACCAGGGAAGCCCATAACTATTTTCATGCTCACTAATTCAACAAATATTCTGATCACTATGCCCAAGACAGTGCAGTGTGCTTCCATGTACATTAAAAAAAGAAAAAAGAGATTTTATATAATGGAAGCTCAATATGCCTATTGTCCTAGGTTTAAAGAAGGATGTGTTTGGTGGTTTTAAATCAAGAAATATGAAATAGATTATGTAAAAGGTGAAATGAAATAATATAACTAAAAGATTATCTGATGAAATCACCTTTCCCTGCAAAAATAGGAGGACAAATTCATTAACTTTAAAAACTGGCAAGAAAAGTAAGAAAATAAAAATGACAAGGGGAATTCTCAGGAAATAAGTTAAAGGTTGTTTTAATCTGTAATCAATATCCTGAAAATTCTTTATTATTTTTTTTTTTACTAAAACCTGTACATTGAAACAAAGCCTGACATATTTTCTCACTGCATATCTGCAGCAGTGCGTGGCTGCTAATGACAGCATTTGCTCAGAATCTTCCCTGTAGGAGATCTATAGGCTTTGAGGTGGAGAATTTTCTGTAACAGCAGACCTGCCACAGCTGATCTGTCAGGGGGAGTCAGATAGGCATTCCACTCCCCGAGGACAACAAGAAAACAAACAAAAATTGAGCAAAATGCAAATATTTTCATCAAAGACACTTGGCAAATGCTTCTCCAAGGAATCAAAACAGGGGCAGGGACAAATTGCACTTCATTCATGGAAGTCTTTACATTTTAATATTCCAAACATAAATTAAACCCTCTATTAACGTTTTCTGACATTCAGTTGCACTAATACATGAGCTTGAAATCTGGCCAACATTACATGCTTTCACACACTGCTTTGTATGTACTTTTTACCCTTTTTACAGGTATTTATCAAGCTCCTAGGGCTTCCCTTGTGGCTCAGATGGTAAAAATCTGCCTGTAATGTAGGAGACCCAGGTTTTATCCCTGGGTCAGGAAGATCTCCTGGAGAAGGGCATGGCTACTCACTCCAGTATTCTTGCCTGGAGGATTCTATGGACAGAGGAATTGGCAGGCTACAATCCATGGGGTCACAAAGAGTCAGACACAACTGAGCAACTAACACTTTGACTTTCATCAAGCTTGTATTACTTCAAAATAAAGTGCTGGCCTCTGGAGAGATGTAATGGTGAACAGAAACGGACAAAGACTCTCCCTCACCAACCCCACATTCTAATGGCAATGGAGAGGCAGGCATTAAGGTATTTGCACAAGCAAATGTGAAATTGCAGTGGAGATGAATCTGATGGTGAGCTGTGTGATGTTTAGATTCTATAGTTGGAGTACTTTTGCAAATCCTGAAGGTCAAAGAAAACTTCTACAAAGAGATTGTGAAGAATTCCTAGAAGTTAACTACTCAACAGAGGAATTCCTAGAAGTTAACCACTCAACAGATGTTCTTCTGTCTGCTTCAGACAGAAGAGCATCCATGTCTTGAAGGCATGGGGGCAAGAGAGGGTATAATCAGTTGACACACTAGACGGAGGTCACCGTGGCTAAAGCAGGCAGTGCCAAGGCATTGTGGAATGCTATGGGGCTAAAGAGCTGTGATGGAACCAGATCCTGAAAGACCTCTATAGGCACGGTAAAGGGATTTGTCTCTATCCTGAGAGATATAGAAAGTCAACAGGGGACTTCCCCTGTGGTCCATTGGTTAAGACCCCACCCTTACAATGCAGGAGCTGAGGTTCTATCCCTGGTTAGGGAACTAAAGTTCTGAATGCAACAAAAAAAGAAACAAATGAAAGAGCAGAGAAAAATTATTAAAAACAAAACAAAACAAAACAAAACAAAACACAAAGCCAAGGGAACACTTCAGTTGTGTGTGTCCATGAGTGCTATGTATTTGCTGATAGTGAGGTGTTACTCTACTTGAGTGGCATGGCATGATCAGATTTGCATTCATACTCTATACTTTGATCACTTCCTAATTTTACCAACAGACAACAGCCCTTCTTAACAGTTTCTTTACATGGTAAGAGAAACTGGTGTTGAATATAAAGTGGTTTTATATCTGAGCTTAGTCCCTCATCATGTCTGACACTTTTCGACCCCATGGACTGTAGCCCGCTAGTCTCCTCTGTCCATGGAATTCTCCAGGCAAGAATATTGGAGTGAATAGCCATTCCCTCCTCCAGGGGATCTTCCCAACCCAGAGATCTAATCTAGGCTGCTTGCATTGCAGGCAGATTCTTTACCATCTGAGCCACCAGGGAAGCCCAAGAATACTGGAGTGGGTAGCCTGTCTTTCTGCAGGGGATCTTCCCAACCCAGGAATCAAACCTACTGCATTCTAGGTGGATTTTTTTTACCTGATGAGCTACCAGGGTTTTACATTTAGATTGTGGAAAACACAAATATGGCATTGTATGTAAAGAAAATATTAAAGCAGTATATGTAAAAACACTATCACAATCTTAACATGTTTTCATTTGTAATGTAATACAATTGAATGGCTTTCTAATGTATGATTTGCATTCAAAAATAGTATAGTTTGCTATTCCTAACATGAAGAAATTACGGAGAAAGCTAATTTTGACTAAAACCAATTTAATAATTGCATAATTACCTTTAAGCATGCATGCTGTTCCTGAAAAAAAAAAAAAAGAATGAATGAAATACATAACCACCAATATTAGTTACATTCAAAGATGAAGTGTTTGTTTATGGGAAACTCAGGATATAGTAAATACACAAATATATTTTGTATATAGTAAATATACATACCCTAAGTATAGTATATTAAATAATAATATACAGAATAAAATGATAATAATAATGGTTTACTGTTATAAGTGACTTCAGCAATAAAGAGAACCCAGCCTATGGCACATTATCCTTTTTTGCCATTTTAGTAATATAACAATATAACCAATATTGTTCATGTCACAGAATTCTAATTTTTAATTGATTGGGTCCCCATCATGGGCTGGGTACTTTAAAAGTTTCCATATAGAATCTTTGTGAGATAGTTGTTTGCAGGAGGGACCCTCCTAGAGAGCCTGAGTGTGGGTAATAGAAGCTTGCTTCATCCCACCTCCATGTAAACACTCAAAAGGTGCTAATTTTGTTTTGTTGCTAGTTATTTGCACCTAGTCAGGAGGCAGGCATCTAGCCAGAGTCTCCAAGCTCATACCAGTAGTAGGGTATTTAAAAAACCCTGGAAAATGGGAAAGGAAGCATCTCCCACCTAGAGGGATCTTCACTCCCTTCAGGCAGCAGCCTGTGAAGCTGCATAATCTGACTGGAATGCTGGAAAGTATGAAAAGCCACAAGGTTGCTGAAACCTCACTGCGTAAACCTCTGCTTTATGTAACTGTTCTCTGTTCTTCCCATCGCTGTAAATTTCCTTACCAATTGCCACTAAAACTTTCTATCTTTCTGTCAATCACATTACCATTCCATTGTGACACTCTAGAAATTATTACATTCATTTTAGAAATGAAGACACAGAGGCTCTGAGCATTATAGTAACTCATCCAGATTAACAAGCGACAGTGTTGATGTCCCGATAACACAGCCAAGGTCTTTGTGATGTAACTATTGGAAAAGGTCAGGGAGGCTGATGGAACAGTTATAGGACAAGCACTGTGAAAAAAAAAGAGGGGGAAGTTTCATAAATGTGTACCTGTGATACTGAATGGAGAGAATTTAGGTTGTTCCTTTTCATGTTATACATAAAAAGCCTATGATCATATGAATGTATTAACCATCAAACTAAGTTCTGTGAGCATGGGAAATCTGTCATTCATCTGTGTAAGGCCAGTATCAAGCAAATAGCCCTTGTATATCACAGTCATGCAGTATGTACTTACATTTCTAAATTTTCAAAGCCCATTTGACCTGAAATATTTCATCATTTAATTAAGGTGAAAAGATGTAGTTTGGCAGTTGGGGGATATAGAAAAATGATGTTTCTTTGAGGGATGTTTTGGATGAGATTTACATGTAAGTTGGTGGACTTTGAGTAAAGCAGATTGTCCTCCATACCGTGAGTGGGCTTCATCCAATCAGTTGAAGGCCTGAATAGAACTAAAGACTGACCTCCCCCGAGCAAGAGGGAATTTTGCCAGCGACTTCAGCTCCAACAGGTGGACCATGCTGGCAGCTAATTAGTATGCTCCTGTCTGGAAATACCTGCACCTGCTGTACCCACCTGTACTCCAGCAGAACAGCAATTAGGAATTAGTCTAAGGAGATAAAGCAATTGCTTACAATGCTTGGAGAGTAACATTTACATTGAGTTTGAGCTGGATTTTTATCAAGTATCAAATTTAAAACAACGATAAGTCAAATCAGTTTTAGCCAACCAAAGAGGCAGAGAAACATTTATATACTTAATTTTCATCTCCATGAGGTCAGAGGCTGTGGCTGCTTTTTGTTAACCAGTCATATCCCTGAAGTCCAGTTCCAAGCCTGGCTGGCACTTTAGTGGGCACTGAAAAAATGCTTATTAAATGAATGAATACATGAGTGAAGGTTGCTGTGTCCACCAGGTTTCCAACAGGCTACATATGACACACCTGATCTAGGATAATTTGAAGAGGGTTTATTTATTAAAAATGAAGTTAAAGGATATAAATGAGGTTTTCAGCAATGAGAATCTGGTGCATCACAACTAGAGAGTAGCCCCCACTCACCACAACTAGAGAAAGCCCATGTGCAGCAACAAAGACCTAGAGCAGCAAAAAAAAAAAAAGATAAAAAATAAATTAGGTGCTGGGGACGTGAATGGACAGGGCAGGAACCCAAGCTAAAGAGCTAGTGGCAGTAGAGTTACCAAAACCCAGAAGCAAAGAGTGGGTCAGTCTGCACAGAGCAGTGACCTTCCTCCTACATCCTCCTAGAATTCCCATTTGCTGAGTCAGCCTGACTTGAGGGAACAGGATCTCTGCTGATGAAGTTTATGCAAATTAGCCTCAAGGGGCGTGGCCAGTGGAGAAGAGGGTGGAGCCTGGATCCTGAAGGGCAAACAGAAGCACTGCATTGTTGCCTTAGCGGGAGGCCTGCATTGCTCTCCTGACCAGATAACCGATTAATAACAGTGCAGTGTGCACACTCACATGTGCTTGCACACCTACACGTTGCACAGAGCCTCTTTTAATTATTGTGGTTTGATTGATGTTTTGAAAGAAACATTGAAACAATTTATCCTATTTTGAAATTAGAATGGGACACACAATTTTATTGATTTACACATCAAATATTTTTTTAAACTACAGGTCCAATGATATTACTCTTAATGAAGAAGGAAGAAAGGAGATAGACCAAGGGAAAGGGAGAGAAGAATAGACTAGAAAAGGCAGAGAGACAAACTAAGAAAGAGATAAAGAAAAGTGATAAAGGAGATTCATGGGTCAGGGAACATCCAGGAAAGAACAGTGTGGGCTAGGGAGAGATTTAGGGGGTTGGGGTGGGGGCCAACCTAGTGACTAAATGGGTCTGTTATTAGGAGCTGTGCAAAGCTGTAGGACTACAGGCAAACTGCTGCACTTCAAACTTGAAAAGATGTTGGGGGAAAGTGCTTTGTAAAACGGATGTATTCGTTTCTAGAAAAAAATATCCTTGATATTTTGACCTAAGTAATTAAGTCAAAGAAACCCATTCAGTTTGGAAATGAACAAAAGATATTTTCATGGGATAGAAATATGTTTTTACATAATTTTCTTTCCTTTTAACTCAAGAAACTTGGAATTAACTTTGCCAGAATAAAATAGAAGAGCAATATTACCCTCAAACTATTTTTCTCTTTCCTCTCTTACCCTTCACTTCTTTCCTTTACCAATTCTGTGTGTTTCATCATATTGCCTTACTGGCCAGGAGTATGTATCTGTATCTATCTAGATCTTTATCTATCACATAGACATTAGTTTCTTTATAGCTATATGTATAGATATATATATATATATCATATATATATAAAACATATGCTTTTATTTTTTCTAATAAATACCATATAAGTGTGAATAATTTTAACTCCTCAGATAACTTTTACATCCTGAACATTTCACAACTCCATAGCCTAAGACTCAGAGTTGGAAATAAATATCACAGTAAAACAGCTAATTAGTGACAGTCCCCTAGACCCAGGGGGTGCTCACTTTCCTACTTTTTCCTCTGGGGCACAAACTATCTCCCCAGATAAAGGTTTTAGTTGAAGACTAGCTAGATGTTAATTTGCCAATACAATGCCATTTCATTCCATTTTCTTTATTTTTCTTTGAGAACATACATACCCCTTCAATTATTTTCTGAATGTTAGAAACCTATTGAAAGATGTCATTTCAACATGATAACCTATGTTTATCGATGATCTTCTTCTTTCATTTATTTTTGAGAACAAATTGAAGGTGAACTACTTATCATCCTATCACAATTCTGTGTCAACCCTGTTTTTATTTTCAGGGTTGAAAACTTGAAACTAAGAAATGCCCATTGATTTGCTAAAAGCAAGAGCACAGTGTTCTTTGGGCATGAATAACAGTAACTGGGATAAAACGATGAGCACCTCAAAGCCTCTATAATATAGAACACATAAAACTCCTTCAGAAGACAGGACTAAAGATTATAATTCAATTAAAAATAGACCTAAATGTTATTGGTATAGTCGCTCAGTCTTAAGGCTGGGGATGCAGGAATCTCCCTCTCACTGTTAACTGAAGTGTTTCCATGCTGTCAATAATGCTTTAAATAAAGAAATGAAGCTCATGACAATCATAGTGAAATATAAAGGAGGATAAAAATAATAATGTTGGAGAATTCTCACTCTTGAGTTCCAAAAACCCTTAGAACCATTCTTTAACTTCAACCCTCTTGAGACTGTGAACTTTTATTTTGTATTTCAAACGCTTAAAGGATATGTGAAGGAAGGTATTCAGAAGTTAAAGTCTGCTGCATTTTCTGAGTGGTGAAATCCTCCATCTTCTAGAACCCGGTTGTTGTTTAGTCGCTAGGTCCTGTCCGACTGTTTTGGGAGCCCATGGACTGTAGGCCTTCAAGCACCTCTTGCCATGGGCTTTCCCAGGCAAGAATACTGGAGTGGTTTGCCATTTCCTTCTCCAGGGGATATTCCCTACCCAGAGATGGAACCTGTGTTTCCTGATTGGCAGGCCGACAGGGAAGCTCTCTAGAATCCTCCTCAGGGGTAAATTCTGCCTTCATTACCCAGGGAAATCTGGTTAGAAGACACTCATCCAGTTAGTACAGTTTGGCCTCAGCACATTTAAGATTGCTGGCTGGGAATTCACTAGGATGCACTAAATGGCTTGAAAGTCCTCCTTTTTTTTAGTTCTGAGTGGACATTGTAACTTCAGTATTCCTCCAAAGCCATTTGGAATCTCTGAAACCCTCAACAAAACTGAGAAAGGTCCTTCCTCCCCCAGCTCTGACAGGTCTAATTCAGTTTTTTAGGGTCTCCGAACAGAACTCCGCCAAGATGCTGCTGAAATGTGCAGGGCGTTTCCTCTGATTTGGCGGGCTTCTCACACGCCATTTAGTCCTGGAGGATTAAACCAAAATCCTGTGGGGAAGAGCGCCCTCGCCTGCCTTTCAGGGGGAAATGCACTGCGCCGGATGCCATTTATGGCTTCCCGCTGCCAAACTGTTGGATTTAATCAGGAGGTTTGCATTTTAGACTGGCTAGATCTTTTTTATATTTATAGTCTTTGACTTGGAAATCCAGGTTTTATATATAAACAAATGCATAATTAAAACATCAACTATAGATCGCATGTATAAACAAAATGTGTAATTTGCACATTGGTTACAAATTTTCTTCAGAAAACCAATTATTTCACATGAGTCTTCAGAATTAATAGTAATCTGTTCAGTTGTGATTTATGTGCAGTTCCAATCTGATATTGTTTCAGAGGAAATTGTGACAGTTAATCAACATGCAAATGACATGTTTATGGATGAATTTAAATGAATTTTGACAGATGAACGACTGCCAAGTATTAAAGCCTTAGCCTCCTAGTGAAAATGACAGAAAAGACAGAAAGCTCTGCCTTACCTGTAGAGATACTGAAGATCAAGAGAGCTTAATTAATATTTGCCAAATAATTTTCACTTATTGATAACAGTTGAATTATAAAGTATAAATGTTCAAAATGCTGGAAGCAAAAAAACATTCTTGTATTCAAAACTTACCTGCCTCTTCCAGCAAAATTCATTGTTGTTAGAGTCATTCTTGGGGTTTTAGATCTGTCTGCAGAATTGAAGTGAATATACATATAGGTAAGCAACCATTCTGTGATAGAACTGTTTTTTTTTCCTCAGTTCATAAATATTTGAAAATGTACTACTGTTTCTGAATCTTAATCACGAAAGTTCAACTTTCATTAGGAACTTTACAATTTTCTGAATAGAAGAAGGGAATTGTTCTGGAAAAGTATGAAATTAAAAGATGAACACAAAAGTAATTAATGTTCAGTAATGTCACTCATCTGTGCTTTATTTAATTCTCATCAGTCTTCTTTGTTTAATTCTCATCACTCCTTTGGAAGACCCTCAAATTAATTTGAATTAACACTTACTGAGTGCTCCATAGACATTCAGTTCAGTTCAGTTGCGNAGGCTACGACTGCCAGCGTGACCTCGGACAAACCGCTTCCCCTCCCCGGGGACAGTTTCCTTATTTGAAAGAAGCTGGGGTGGGGGTTGGGGGGTCGACGTTTGCTTATTCCAACAACTAAAACGACAACAGTGACAACCCTAGTTGGCCTTCTTTGACGATGTGTCCCTTTCCGTGTTTTAATTCATTTCATCCTCTGAACTACTCACAGGGTAGGTAGTTGTATTATGCTCATTTTACAGATGAGGACACTGAATTTTCAGGACATTAATCAACCTTTCCAAGGTCTCATAGAGAGCAGCTCAAAAGGAGGATACGGCTACCCGGACTTCAGGCCCCATCAGGAGCCCCAGCTTTGTGTGTTATAGCGATCTGGGGCCTGCAAGAGGAGCAAGCCTTTTCCTGCCAAGCTGTTCCAGAGGTGGAGTCAGGCCTATTTGTTCAGATCTTAGCTCTGCCGCTCTCAAACCCTCGGCACTTGGGCCAATATCCTAACTTCTGAGCCTTTTTCTGTACCCTTTTGGACAGAAGATGGCACATAGGAGAAATTCCATAGATATTTGCTAACTGAATGAGTAATCACCTGATTTATTGTTGTTCAGTTGCCAAGTCGTGTCTGACTCTTTGCAACTCCATGAACTGCAGCACGCCAGGCTTCCCGGTCCCTCACTATCTTCTGGAGTTTGCCCATATTCACGTCCATTGAGTCAGTGAAGCCATCCAACCATCTCATCCTCTGTTGTCCCCTTCTCGTCCTGACCTCAATCTTTCCCAGCATTAGTGTCTTTTCCAATGAGTCAGTTCTTTGCATCAAGTGGCCAGAGTATTAGAGCTTCAGCTTCATCATCAGTCCTTCCAATGAATATTCAGGATTGATTTCCTTTAGGATTGACTGGTTTGATCTCTTGCAGTCCAAAGGACTCTCAAGAGTCTTCTCCAGCGCTACAGTTCAAAAGCATCAATTCTTGGGGCCTCTGCCTCCTTTATGGTCCAACTCTCACATCTGTACATGACTGCCAGAAAAATACCTAATAGCACAGCTGTATTTTGATAGCTCTACTCAGTGGGATGTTAGACAGTAATTTTTTAAAATATGTAACATGATTTGAAAAAAACTCACTTACAATGTTAATGAGCAAAAGCAATGCAGAACTGCATACAGAGTATGATCACAGCCATGTGAAAAGACCAGGTGTCTACAAAAGGAAGAAACTGGGAAAATCGTAACAGTAGTGGGAACAGGCCACTAGACTAGGTAGTTGTACTTTTTTTACCTGTCTGTTTTAAAATGCTCTTTAATTACATGTGTTACAATCAGAAAGGGGACATTTTAGAAAGAATCATTGCATCCAGCTATCATCCACAGTCCAGCATCCAACATAGTCTCCAGTGTCCTTGCCAAGGAATGACTCACCCAGCTTGTTTGGATTCCTTTGCTGATGGGGGATTCAGTTCCCCCAGGACAGCCCTCTCCATTTCTCAGCCCCCACTGACCTTCCTTCAGACCAGGAGACTCCCAAAATCTGCCACTGGGAATCTCTCATCTTCCCTTAACTCTCCTCTTCACTGACATCCCACCCCATCCCCAGGTGCCCTTAACGTGTGCCTTGACCTCATTGACCTCCAGAGGCCCTCAGCCATCTACTGCCTCCTGTCTCTCCCACCTCTTGGTAGAATTGACTTCTCAGAAGCTCGGCCACTGGGCAGCATGGACTTTGGGTGGGGCTGGGCCAGGCTGGAAGACTGCCTGTGGGTCTGGCCTGACCCCTAGGGCAGCTCAGAAACACTAAAATGATTTGAGGCAGGGGTGGACATGATTAGATTTGAGTACTTTAAAATGGCTCTGGCCACAAGGTAGACAATTGATGGGGGTCACAAGAGTGGGCACACCAGAGCCATGAGGGGGCTGTTGCAGAATTCAGGGGGCAGTCAGATGGGCAGTGAAGGTGGGAAGGGTTGGCATCATCTGGTAGAACAGCCATACACAGGAGCCAAGTGTTTTAACACACTTGCTGGTTTCAGAATGGGCCATCCATCATTCGCAACAAACTGGCTGCGCATTTTGGGAGAACTCATTTATATCCTGAATGGGCTGTCTGCTCTTCCCCTTAGAGTTGCAATTGTCATATTCATTTACATCCAATTAGTAAATGGAGTGACTGCTCCTTATGGGACTTATTCGATTTTCTGCTTGAAAGCAAGGGTTTTCAGTGAGTGGACAGGCCTTTCCCTCTTTATTGCCAAGAGGATCCTTCAAAATCTCCAAAGGGATGCAGTTTTAAATGCATCTGTGTGAACTCTAATCTTACATTTGGAAAAGGAACAAAATATCTAGTTATCTTTTTCCTAGTGCAATCACAGAAGTTAAAGCTTGACAAAATCTGCTTAGCTAATGGATATATGTATCTCTGGGTAGACGAAGAATGATAGGTTCTGAGATTTGGGCAGTTGTTGAAGGGGTGATGGGGTACAGAATTGCTTATTTAGAGAGGTGACTTCCAGAGCTCACTGCTTTTTCAGATTTCAGATGTCCGGGCCCTGCCCCAGACCTGCTGAGTCAGAATCTGGACCAGGATCAAGGAGCAGGACAGCTGCCAGTACAGTTGATCCAAGCCAGCAGACCGGAAGTGGGCCTGGGGCTTTGCTGTCGCAGATTGATCCAAACCCTGAGTAAAGATTTTTCAGCCCTTCTGCCCTTGCTGGGGGGCCTGAATTTTTTTTTTTAAATCAGGCCAAAGTCTGCTTTTGGGGCTTCATCTGGGATCACTTCTGCTTTCCCTGATTATGCCAACTTTGACTGGGAGGCAAGCGGGGGTGGGGGCACAATAGAAAACGCTATTTGCATCTCCAAACTGCGGAGGAAATTCTCCATTGGACTTTTGTTCTTCCAGTAATACACATGAATCATATTTAATAATGTGGAGCAGACCTGAGATCTTGACTGGCTTTTTTCTAACTATGAAGGCTATGCACACTATGGTCTGCCCAAACACAAAGGGATAAATCAGCTAGAAATGAACAAAGTGGCATCAGAGACATCTGTTGTGTGCTCTACTTAGTGACAATAAAAAAGCAATGTGTGTCAAGGGCATGAAGAAACAGCTGCGCCAAAATGTCCTTATCATTAACAAGTGACTCCCAAGGGAAGGGTTTATTCATTCATTCGACAAATATTATTGAGCATCTACTTAGTGATCAGGGATTAGGAAAGTGCCAGAATGCCCACCCACTGATGCAAGAAGTGTCTCTGTAGGAGGGTCATGCAGTCACAGAGAGTATGGCATGGCAGGGTGCCACCACACCTCCTTGGCCCTCACTCTTACCCCTGCCTGACAGGTGATGGATCTTGGCCGCTATGCCAGCCGCCGCTTCTTCAACTGGTTTTACTGGAGCATGAATGTGGGTGCCATGCTGTCGTTGCTGGTGGTGGCCTTTATCCAACAGAACATCAACTTCCTGCTGGGCTACAGCATCGTTGTGGGCTGTGTGGGCCTGGCCTTCTTCATCTTCCTCTTTGCCACCCCCAGCTTCATCATCAAACCGCCCACAGGCAGCCAAGTGTCCTCCATGCTCAAACTTGCTCTCCAAAACTGCTGTCCCCGACTGTGGCGCCGACACTCTGCCAGGTGAGGAGGGGCCTCTGGGGGGAGGGGCCAGGCGGTCCAGTTTAAAGATACTCTGGATCAGCTCCAGTGGTAGCCCTTCATGATGATGGGCACCTCTATGCCTGAGGATGGGGATGGAGATGAGGGAGGTGGTAATATTGACAGTGGACTAACTGTAGAAAGTATGAGGAGGTTAACAGTCTTGACAGTGATGGAAGTGGTGAATATAGGGATGATGGTGTTATCAGTGACAATAACTTCTGGCAATAAATGCTGACCATGGCAGCAGAGGTGGTGGTTGTGGAGATGATAGTACCAGAGAAGGCACTTGGGACAGAATTCTATACCACCTTGATATTAAGTATATTAAAGACTAAGAAGTCAGCCAAACCAGTTCCTTTCCCCAAGGGAGGAAAACCATCCCCAAGAAAAAGAAATGCAACAAGGCAAAATGGTTATCTGAGGAGGTCTTACAAATAGCTGAGAAAAGAAGAGAAGCAGAAGGCAAAGGAGAAAAGGAAAGCTATATCCATCTGAATGCAGAGCTCCAAAGAATAGCCAGGAGAGTTAAGAAAGCTTTCCAAAGTGAACAAAGCAAAGAAGTAGAGGAAAACAATAGAATGGGAAAAACTAGAGATCTCTTCAAGAAAATTAGAGATACCAAGGGAACATTTCATGCAAAGATGCTCACAATAAAGGGCAGAAATGGTATGGACCTAACAGAAGCAGAAGATATTAAGAAGAGGTAGCAAGAATACACTGAAGAAATATACAAAAAAGATCTTAATGACTCAGATAACTGTGATGGTGTGATCACTCATCCAAAGCCAGACATCTTGGTGTGTGAAGTCAAGTGGGCCTTAGGAAGCATCACTACGAACAAAGCTAGTGGAGATGATGAAATTCCAGTTGGGCTATTTCAAATCCTAAAATATGATGCAGTTAAAGTGCTGCACTTAATATGCCAGCAAATTTGGAAAACTCAGCAGTGGCCACAGGACTGGAAAAGGTCAGTTTTCATTCCAATCCCAAAGAAGGGCAATGCCAAAGAATGTTCAAACTATTGCACAACTGCATTCATTTCACATGCTAGCAAAGTAGTGTTCAAAATTCTCTAAGCCAGGCTTCAACAGTACATGAACTGTGAACTTTCAGATGTTTAAGCTGGATTTAGAAGAAACAGAAGAACCAGAGATCAAATTGCCAACATCTGTTGAATCATAGAAAAACCAAGAGAATTTCAGAAAAATATCTACTTCTGCTTCATTGACTACACTAAAGCCTTTGACTGTGTGGATCACAACAAACTGGAAAATTCTTAGAGATGGGAATACCAGACCACCCTACCTGCCTCCTGTGAAGCCTGTATGCAGGCCAAGAAGGAACAGTTAGAACCAGACATGAAACAATAGACTGGTTCAAAATTAGGAAGGGAGTACATCGAGGCTGTATATTGTCACACTCCTTATTTAACTTATATGCAGAGTACATCATGAGAAATACCAGACTGGAGGAAGCACAAGCTGGAATCAAGACTGCTGCGAGAAATATCAATAGCCTCAAATATGCAGATGATACCACTCTTATGGCAGAAAGCAAAGGGGAACTAAAGAACTTCTTGATGAAGGTGAAAGAGGAGAGTGAAAAAGCTGGCTTAAAACTCAACACTCAAAAAACTAAGATCATGGCATCCAGTCCTATCACTTCATGTCAAATAGATGGGGAAATAATGGAAACTGTGACTTTATTTTCCTGGGCTCCAAAATCACTTCAGATGGTGACTGCAGTCATGAAATTAAAAGACTCCTGCTCCTTGGAAGAAAAGCTATGACAAACCCAGACAGCATATTAAAAAGCAGAGACGTTATTTTGCCAACAAAGATCCGTATAGTCAAAGCTATGGTTTATCCAGTAGTCATGTACAGATGTGAGAGTCGGACCATAAGGAAAGATGAGCACTGAAGAAATGATGCTTTTGAACTGTGGTGCTGGAGAAGACTCTTGAGAGTCCCTTGGACTGCAAGGAGATCCAACCAGTCAATCCTAAAGGAAATCAACCCTGAATATTCATTGGAAGGACTTATGCTGAAGGCAGGAGGAGAAGGGGATGACAGAGGGCAAAATGGTTAGATAGCATCACCAACTACACAATGGACATGATGAGTCTGAGCAAACTCCGGGAAATGATGAAGGACAGGGAAACCTGGGATGCTGCAGTCTATGGGGTCACAAAGAGTCAGACACGACTGAGTAACTAAACAACAAGAAGGGAGGAAAGTTCTGAATAACCTTGCAAATGCACAATGGCTGCCTTTTGCCCCTCTCTTCCCTGAGTTTATTGACTGCTTACGCTGAGCAAACCTGTCTCTAGACCATGGACCCAATTACAGCTCCTATCTGTGGAATCTAGACAGAAGAGGTATACAGCATGCTTTCTCCCAACCTGGTACATTGCTGTAAGGTTTTGTTTGAATGATCCATTGCTGCCAAACGAACCACCCCAGAACTTAGTGTCTTAAGCAACCACCTTTTTTGCCTCTCAAAATCCTGTGGTTCACTGAGCTCACCTGGGTAGTTCTGCTTCTTGTGATATCATGGGGGCTGCAGTCACATGGGGGCTTGTAAGGGTTAGAACATTCAAGACAGCTCACATTCCTGGTTGGCAGTTGATGTTGACTGTCAGCGAGCACGCCTTGGTTCCCCTTTGTGTGGCCTCGCCTCCGGGCAGTAAGGTGTTTGGGCTAGGAAAGGAAGGAAGCGTTCCAAGGGAAAATGTCCCAAAGGGCAGGAAGTGGAAGCTTCGTGTCCCTTGAAGGCCTTTTGGAGTTTCAGAGTCCCAGAGCATCACTTCTTCCTCACTCGGTTGGTTAGCACAGTCACAGGCTTGCTCAGATTCAAGGGCAGGGCAGATAAACTCCATCTCTCAGCCAAGAAGCGGCATCACAAACGGGGAGGGAGAAGCTCATGATGGCTATCACAAATTTCCCATGAAGTGATGGGACCAGATGCCATGTCAATATAGGTCTCTGAATCTTGTGGGACTGGAGGGAGAAGAGAGGCATAAATCTAGACTGTGCATTTACTCAACCAGTTAAGAGATTCAACAGACTGGAGGAAGTGAAGAGGTGCAGACTTTTTCTTTGAGGGTGTTATTTTCGGTAATGGGAAGTTCTGTCCAGGACAAACCAAGACACGTTAAATCTTAAATCTGGAGAATGCGTAGTATTCACTGTGACTTTAGCACCAAGTAAAGCCTCAGGCTCTCCAGATGGTGAGCATCAAGGATTTCTTTGAGATACCCACTCATGCCCAGGTACCCTTTACTGTAAGATGGCTCTTGAAGTTTACCCTTCCTTCTTCTTCCACTTGCTCTACATGGAGTAGAAATTTCAGTTTCTAGAGAGTGATTATCACTGTTCTGTATTTAACTGCACTAGTGAAGAGTTTCTTTCTTTTCTGGTTAAATAATCCACTGATCATTTTAATAGCAATCTTCATAAAAGGAATTAGGCATGTGAAATGTGGCCATCATAAATCTAAGTCCCTTTTGAGGGGACTATCCTTCTACAGTTTTTAAATTGAGGTATAGTTGATTTACAATGTTGTGTTAGCTTCAAGTGTTCAGGAAAACGATTCAGTCACACACACATTTGTTTCCATTTTAGGTTATTATAAGATATTGAGTGTAATTCCCTGGGCTATATAGAATGTCATTGTTGTTTACCTATTTTGTATATATAGTGTGTATATGTTAAAGCCAAACTCCTAATTTATCCCTCATCCCACCTTTCCCACTTTGGTAACCATAAACTTGTTTTCTATGTCTCTATTTCTGTTTTGTAAATAAGTTCATTTGTATTATTATTATTTTTTAGATTCCACAAATAAGTGATATCAAATGATATTTGTCTTTGTCTGGCTTCCTTCACTTAGTATGGCAATCTCTAGGTCCATCCATGTTATTCAGCCTCATATATTTTTAATGAAGTAAACCTTAAGCCCTTCAAAACTAGCAAATGTCTTTAGGGAAATCATCTAAGTAATTACGTTTTTGTATATTTGCACACCTAGAATATATTTCAAATTATGCTTAAGTAGATTGTATGAATGCAAGAATCAGATTATAACTGTTTTACCCATTTATTTATTCTCAAATAAGTGGATAAAATATTTTTGTCTGATATGTAATTATGTGTCACAATTGGACTGGGTCCTGCCTATTTAGAGATCTAAACACAGTGGGTCCTCAATACCTGTTTGCGGATCTATGGAAGAGTAAGGAATTTATTCCATATATTATTTAAAAGATTATTTTTAAAAACTCAGTTTAAAATATTTAAGAAGTCAAATCCTATAAAAACTAAAAAATTCCAAGCAAATATTATTTATGAAAGTTTGTTTCACAACCCACGGGAAGATTATTGCTCACCTCCTTTCCATTTTGTTCTAGACTACTACTAAGAAAAAACCATTTAAATTTCCTGTGGATGGATGATAATCAGTCAGTTCTCCCAAATTCTGGGAATCATGTTGTTTGGAGACATGCATAAACATTGTCACAATTAATTTAAAAGCCACAGACACACACACACTTCCTGATTATACTTCTTTTCCTTCCTCAGGATTTCCATTTTTGACCTATCCTCTAAATTCTTGTCATTTTTTAATTTTATGTTCCTTATCTCTATATGTTTCTTTGGTCTCTTAGTTTTTTCCTTCAGGCAGTTTCTCAGTTTTTCAAGCATCATTATTTCATGTGTTTTCCTAGTCCCCTTTCTTGATATACTAGCTGACATTTATCCTTTTATTTTTGCTCCTTGATATTACCTGCTATTTCTATATATATATTTTGTTTTATTAAAATATAGTTGACTTACAATATTATGCTAGTTTCAGGTGTATGATGCAATAACTTGACATTTGAATTCATTATGAAATGATCACCATGGTAAGTCTACTAATAACTTGCCCTGATACAAACTTATAATATCATTGACCATATTCCTTCTGCTGTATATTCCATCTCCATGGTTAATTATTTTTATAACTGGAGGTTTATACCTCTGCTCTTCCTCTATTTTGCCCCTTCCCAGCCACCTCCTCTCTGACAACCATCCTTTTATTCTTGTATCTATGAGTCTTGTTCTCCTTTTGATTTGTTTGTTTTGTTCTTTAGATTCCACATATAAGTGATATCATACGCTATTTGTCTACTCTGTCTGATTTATTTTACTCAGTATAATACCTCTTAGATCCATCTATGCTGTCACAAATGGTAAGGTTGAGTGTTTTTCTAATGGTTGAGTAATATTCCACTGTGTGTACAGTTACTGAGTGCGCGCATGCTCAGTCGCTTGTCATGTCCAACTCTTTGCCACTCTGTGGACTATAGACTTCCAGGCTCGTCTGTTCATGGGATTCTCTAGGCAAGAATACTGGAGTGGGTTGTCATGCCTTCTACCAGGGGATCTTCTTGACACAGGGATCAAACCTGTGTTTCCAGCGTCTCCCACATTGCAATTCATCTACCAATGGCTACATAGGTTGCTTCTATATCTGAGCTATTATAAATAATGTTGCAATAAGCATAAGGGTACATATATCTTTTGTGGAAATGGCAGTTCTATTTTTAATTTTTTGAGGTGCCTCAGTATTTTCCATAGTGGTTATACGAACTTCAGTTCAGTTCAGTCGCTCAGTTGTGTCCGACTCTGCGATCCCATGAACCATAGCACGCCAGGCCCCCCTGTCCATCACCAACTCCTAGAGTTCACCCAAACCATGTCCATTGAGTTGGTGATGCCATCCAACCATCTCATCCTCTGTCATCCCCTTCTCCTCTTTCTCTCAATCTTTCCCAGCATCAAGGTCTTTTCAAATGAGTCAGCTCTTTGCATGAGGTGGCCAAAATACTGGAGTCTCAGCCTCAACATCAGTCCCTCCAATGAACACCCAGTACTGATCTCCTTTAGAATGGACTGATTGGATCTCCTTGAAGTCCAAGGGGCTCTCAAGAGTATTCTCCAACACCACAGTTCAAAAGCATCAATTCTTCGGTGCTCAGTCTTCTTTATAGTCCAACTCTCACAGGACCACAGGAAAAACCATAGCCTTGACTAGATGAACCTTTGTTGGCAAAGTAATGTCTCTGCTTTTGAATACGCTGTCTAGGTTGGTCATAACTTTCCTTCCAAGGAGCAAGTGTCTTTTAATTTCATGGCTGCAGTCACCATCTGCAGTGATTCTGGAGCCCCCAAAAATAAAGGCAGCCACTGTTTCCACTGTTTCCCCATCTGTTTCCCATGAAGTGATGGGACCAAATGCCATGATCTTCATTTTCTGAATGTTGAGCTTTAAGCCAACTTTTTCACTCTCCTCTTTCATTTTCATCAAGAGGCTCTAGTTTTTCTTCACTTTATGCCAAAAGGGTGGTGTCATCTGCATATCTGAGGTTATTGATATTTCTCCCAGCAATCTTGACTCCAGCGTGTGCTTCTTCCAGCCCAGCATTTCTCATGATGTACTCTGCATATAAGTTAAATAAGCAGGGTGACAATATACAGCCTTGACATACTCCTTTTCCTATTTGGAACCAGTCTGTTGTTCCATGTCTAGTTCTAACTGTTGCTTCCTGATCTGCATACAGGTTTCACAAGAGGCAGGTCAGATGGTCTGGTATTCCCATCTCTTGTAGAATTTTCCACAATTTATTGTGATCCACCCACACAGTCAAAGCCGTCAGCATAGTCAATAAAACAGAAATAGATATTTTTCTGGAACTCTGTTGCATTTTTCCATAATCTAGTGGATGTTGGCAATTTGATCTCTGGTTCCTCTGCCTTTTCTAAAACCAGCTTGAACATTTGGAAGTTCATGGTTCACGCATTGCTGAAGTCTGGGTTGGAGAATTTTGAGCATTACTTTATTAGCATGTGAGATGAGTGCAATTGTGCAGTAGTTTGAGCATTCTTCGGCATTGCCTTTCTTTGGGATTGGAATGAAAACTGACCTTTTCAGCATAGTCAATAAAACAGAAATAGATATTTTTCTGGAACTCTGTTGCCTTTTTCCATAATCTAGTGGATGTTGGCAATTTGATCTCTGGTTCCTCTGCCTTTTCTAAAACCAGCTTGAACATTTGGAAGTTCATGGTTCACGCATTGCTGAAGTCTGGGTTGGAGAATTTTGAGCATTACTTTATTAGCATGTGAGATGAGTGCAATTGTGCAGTAGTTTGAGCATTCTTCGGCATTGCCTTTCTTTGGGATTGGAATGAAAACTGACCTTTTCCAGTCCTGTGGCCACTGCTGAGTTTTCCAAATTTGCTGGCATATTGAGTGCAGCACTTTCACAGCGTCATCTTCCAGGATTTGAAATAGCTCAACTATTTCAAATGATGGTGATGGTATTCCATCAATTCCACTAGCTTTGTTCATAGAGATGCTTCCTAAGGCCCACTTGACTTCACATTCTAGGATGTCTGGCTCTAGATGAGTGATCACACCATCATGATTCCCTGGGTCATGAAGATGTTTTTTGTACAGTTTTTCTGTGTATTCTTGCCACCTCTTCTTAATATATTCTGCTTATGTTAGGGCCCTACCATTTCTGTCCTTTATTGTGCCCATCTTGCATGAAATGTTCCTTGGTATCTCTAATTTTCTTGAAGAGATCT
Organism: Aepyceros melampus; assembly: GCA_006408695.1. NCBI lineage: Eukaryota > Metazoa > Chordata > Mammalia > Artiodactyla > Bovidae > Aepyceros > Aepyceros melampus. The sequence goes on along the minus strand of SJXQ01003082.1, from coordinate 189,066 downwards.
CTAGTCTTTCCCATTCTACTGCTCTCGTCTATTTCTTTGCATTGATTGCTGAGGAAGGCTTTCTTATCTCTCCTTGCTATTCTTTGGAACTCTGCATTCAAATGGGTGTATCTTTCCTTTTCTCCTTTGCTTTTTGCCTCTTCTTTTCACAACTATTTGTAAGGCCTCCTCAGACAGCCATTTTGCTGTTTGCATTTCTTTTCCATGGGGATGGTCTTGATTCCTGTCTCCTGTAAATGTCACGAACCTCAGTCCATAGTTCATCAGGCATTCTGTCTATCACATCTAGTCCCTTAAATCTCTTTCTCACTTCTACTGTATAGTCTAAGGGATTTGATTTAGGTCATACCTGAATGGTCTAGTGGTTTTCCCTACTTTCTTCAATTTCAGTCTGAATTTGGCAATAAGAAGTTCATGATCTGAGCCACAGTCAGCTCCCAGTCTTGTTTTTGCTGACTGTATGGAGCTTCTCCATCTTTGGCTGCAAAGAATATACTCATTGATTTCGGTGTTGACCATCTAGTGATGTCCATGTGTAGAGTCTTCTCTTGTGTTGTTGGAAGAGGGTGTTTGTTATGACCAGTGCATTTTCTTGTCAGAACTCTGTTAGCCTTTGCCCTGCTTCATTCTGTACTCCAAGGCCAAATTCCCCTGTTACTCTAGGTGTTTCTTGACTTCCTACTTTTGCATTCCAGTCCCCTATAATGAAAAGGACATCTTTTTTGGGTGTTAGTTCTAGAAGGTCTTGTAGGTCTTCATAGAACCGTTCAACTTCAGCTTCTTCACCAACTTACATTCCTACTAACAGTGCATGAGGGTTCTCTTTTCTCCATATTCTTGCCAACACTTGTTTGTTGGCTTTTTGATAATAGCCACTCTGACAGGTGTGAGATGATACATCACTGTGGTTTGGATCTGCATTTCCCTGATGATCAGTGTTGTTGAGCATCTTTTCATGTGTCCATTCACCATTTCTGTCTTCTATTTTTATCATTCACATTTCCTATTTTCTCCTTTATAACCTGAACCACTCCCTTTATCTCTCTTTTTTCCCACAAAGATGAAGCAGTACTGCCATTTTACTTTACCTCCCATGAGTAGTTTAATTTTTGTTCCAGTTTCTTCTGCTTTTATAACTCTTTTTCTTTTCCAAGGAATAAAAAGGAATAAACATTAAATTCATGGATTCAAATGTATAATTTGCTTTCATCTTCATTATGATTAGCATATTTTCTCATGTTTAATATAAGAAGCATATTTACTTAATTATACAAAATGCACTCAATTTAGATCTCTATCTAGATCAGGTCTCTCAATCACTTGCTGATGAGAAGCAAATTTTTTCTCCATAATAATATAAAAGGGAGTCTTCTGCAAGGCACATTTCATGTTTCCTTAACCTAAGCCAGCCTTTTCTTTTATTTCTGTATCAGAGTATAGTTGAATTTCAACAGAGTGAAGTCAGCCTTTTCTTACCACCATTGTCTTAGTCCCTGAACATACCTCCACACTCATCAAAGACTAGATTCATCCCTCATCCTGAGTGGCTTCAGAATCCTGTGTCACACTCCTCACTTCTATGACTCCTAGAAGCTTTTACCTTTGAGTCTGAGAAGGTCCTCCTGTCTTTTTGCTCTCAAAAGTTGACTTCTTCCTTCTCAACAGTGACCTCAAAGACTTTCAAGTTAGATGCCCTGAATGGTCCTCCTACTGAAACAACAGAAATACTAGATATAACAGAAAAAATCTTTTAAAATGCCTAGCAGGTATGGTACAAATGGAGCAATAGAGAGTCCAAATCTGAAGTAAAAGCAAGAACTCTGAGAGGTAAGTGACAAAACTAGCTTTGTTATCAGTGGTTTCTGAGAACCCCATGACAGGACTGGGGTGTAAGCAGGCAGGGGACAGAGACTAAAGCCTGAAAATAGCTTGGACTTCAGCACATGAAACCCTCAGAGTAAAGGTGAGTGAGAAATAAATCCTCTCTTTAGAAAAGGATAACAAAGAAACTTGTCTGTCTAGAAACTGATGCCTCCTCTGAGGATTTGTAACCATTAGTAAGCTTTCGCCTGAGCTTCAGTCCAAATCATCACCATTTTTGTTGTATGAAGAAAGCTGGAGTGGAGATTTTAATTGAGTAGTCCTGGTTTTAATTTTTTAAAAAAATTAAACTTTAATAAGTGGAAAAGACAAACATCAGAGTTAGGAAACCTAATGAAAGGACAATACAGCAGATTTTCACAGGTGAAGAGAGAATGATTGAGTCTGTAGAGAAAAGAATTATCCAAAAAGTGAAATCAAGAGTAACTAGCATGTAAGAATAAAAGGAGTATGCAGCTACTTAAATTCCAGATAGGATACCAGAGATATTTGAAGAGATGATGGCTAAAGATTTTACAGAACTGTTAAAGGACATCAATATTTAGATTCAAACTCAATGAATCTCAAGCAGTAAATGATAGATGAATTCACACTTCCAAATATAATAAAATTGTAGGAACTCCTAAAGGCAAAGACAAGATAATAAGACACACTTTTTGCTTTCAGTGATCTCACAGTCTGGACACTTGTAAATGGCTCTGCCTTCCTCATTTTATAGCAGTTATTGTTGGAATGAGAGGCCCTCATGAGGCTTGTTTCTATAAAAACAATTTTTTCCTCTCATCCCACCTTCATTTTTCCCATGCCCTCCATTCACAGAAAGAGTGATTCCTGCAGACATGATTTCATTCTGGCTCCAGTGAAGTTCTGAGAATCCAGAATCTCAAATACAGCAGCTGATCTCGAACAAGGTAGAGACTGACTTGCTCTCCTCTCAGTGATGCTCTTCATGCCTCTCTGCCTTCTCTCGGACTCAATCTTTAGAGCTCATGTCTCTGTCTTTGTCTATAGCCTCCCTGTGTTACTCTTGATTTTGTACACTTAGCTGACCTCCCAGACAATGACTCATTTTTTTTCCTCTTTTGGACCCAAAGGATCATCATTTCTATGAGCCAAAAATGAAACACAAAGACTGCATTGGTAGAATGACCATCATTTCTACATAACACACACACAGACAAGACATACACTTGCACACATTTCCAAGGACAACTTGGAAATGAGTTGTAAATATTAGAATAGGGGAAGCATTGGAATAAGACACCAGGAGAACTGGGACTCAAAGAGGTGAGACCCAGTGAGTGAGTGGTGAGTGAGTAGAGGCTAGCTGGGGTTGAAGGATTTGAGTCATTGAGATGTAACTAAGAAGTAAGAGCAGCTACTGTGCTCATCAGCTTCTGTCTGAGAGATCTGGCATGATGGGAAGAATGTTACTAAAGGAAAATCTCTGCTTTTTTCTCCTGAGAAATACAAGCTGATTCACTTACCATGTTGTATACTAGCCTCTGCTCCTTCCCTCTGTCACATCCTGACTTCCTGGTAACTCCCTCTCATTCACTGAAGCCTTTAGTGTCTGACTCACTCTTTTCATCTCAGCCTCAATTTTCACATATTTATTTATTTTTTAATATGGAGTCTCATCCAGTAGGAGGCATGCTGACTGCCTCCTTGGCTATCTCTCCAGTGAGCTTCACATCCCTTACCTTCAGTCACGGCTCCCAAAGCCACACCCTGGTCTTTATCATTACCTGAGAGTTCTCCACTTTTGAAATCTTAACTTTAAAGTCCCACCCTGTGTACAGATTGTCACTCTTCCAGTGTGCTCACTGTCCCTTAACATTATTTTACTTCACAGTGATCTCAGTTCTCTTGAAGCCACTTCTATGAACTCTTATTGATATCCACATCATTTATAATTCAGTTTAGATTCCAAGGACCCTTCTCTTATATTTCAAGTCCTGTAATTCTACCATGTGAACTGTCAAGAGTCTGTACTCTTTTCTTTATCACACTGTCACCACTTTAGTTCAAGTCACCATTACCCCTCATATGGATTACCTAGCAATATCCACACTAATTTTCCTGATCCTTCCAGACTTACCCTCTAGCCCATTCTCTACACTGGAACCAGAGTGATCTTGCCACAATACAAATCAGACCAAGCCATTTCCCTTTTAAAATACTGTAATCACTTCCAGTCATTACAACAAGTTCCTAAATATCAGTTAATTATTCTCCATGCTCTGTCATCTACTTTCCTCAAAAGCCTCTCTCTCTCACTAATTAACCTTCTTATTTTACCTCACCTCTTCTTTCAGATAGCCTGAGTTTTGTGGGGAAGTTAACTAAATTTTCCTTGCTCTCTCTACCTTGAGGGTTTTCCATGAACTGATTCTCCTTCCTGGAACAGTCTTCTGTTCTCCTCCTCTTTCCCTGTTACTCTCTAAACCTAATCATTCTTTAAGGCTCACCTTAGAGATGACATCTCTCCAGAAGTGTCCTCTGACATCCCAAGACTGAACTACATGCTCTTCCCTACGTGCTTGTAGGAAAGAGCATGTCCTTAGTTCCCTATCGTGGCATTGAGCACAGCGTGTCATAATTGTCTTTAATTATGGAGGAGCCTGATAGGCTGCAGTCCATGGGGTTGCTAAGAGTCAGACATGAATGAGTGACTTCACTTTTCACTTTCATGCATTGGAGAAGGAAATGGCAACCCACTCCAGTGTTCGTGCCTGGAGAATCCCAGGGACGGGGGAGCCTGGTGGGCTGCTGTCTATGGGGTAGCACAGAGTCGGACACGACTGAAGCGACTTAGCAGCAGCAGCAGCATGGGCATCTCTCATTGGATTGAGAGTTGTGAGGATAGAGACAGTATTTCCACAGTCTAGCACAGAGTCCTAAACACTGCTACTCAATAAATATGGAGTGATGAGAAAAGGGAGACGACAGAGGATGAGATGGTTGGATGACATCACTGACTTGATGGACATGAGTTTGAGCAAGCTCCAGGAGTTGGTGATGGACAGGGAAGCCTGGCATGCTGCAATCCATGGGGTCACAAAGAATTGGACACAACTGAATGAATGAAATGAACTGAACTGATGGGGAAAAAATCTCAACTCAGAAAGTTAGGTGAAGAATTAAATTGAGTAGACATAACCCTAAATAGAATATTACAAAACTAGCGGATTTCTATGGGACAACATACCTAGGCATATGGAACCTTCTGTGCTATCCTAGAAGGCTATTGGAAGTAAATGAGCATTTCCAAAAATGATTATACAATTTGCTTTGTATTACATTAAATAGGCATTTATGATCCAAAAATTCCACCTTTTAAAAAATTCAGGTTGAGATTTGTACATGTAATCTCCACACTCAGCACATACACATTAGCACTGGAAATTAATTTTCTGATTTCAAATCAGAATATTTTTCTGAAGACTTTCCTTTTCTGCCTCGTGTGATGGAAAGTGACATCTAGAGGCATAAGGCACAGATTTCTAGCCCACCCATCAGAACTCACCTTATGACGCACTGCTGGCCCCACAGGACCAGCATTTCTGACAGACTGTCCATCTCCCACACACTTCTGACTTCATACAAACACAATACGTGCTAAAGACTTGTGTCCCTGAAACCTCAATGCCATACTTGCTCAGGCCATAAATGTGCGAGTCGACAGAAAACATTGATGTTCCCCTGCAGGTCTCTTTCCTGCAAAAATGGAAGTGTCAGATTATAATTCTCTCTCCATCAAAAAAGGCAGACAAAGTGAGGGAAGATGAAAGTTAGCAAGAGGTATGTAAGAAGCAAAGAGGAAAGAGCAAGCTGTTAAACTCACCAAGGCTTTCATAACTGTTGTCATTTTGATAACATCGTTCTCGCAGACCATTAGGCCACAGCCTGCTTCTTCCAGCTGACAAGTCTGAGGTTCCTGCTGCTCTTACAATTGAGTGATGTGTCTGTAGGAAGGAGTTAAGGACCTTGGGAGAGATTTTGTGCTTCAAAACCAGGGGAAAGGTGGTAAGGTCTATCTACATCAGTAGTTTCAAACATGGATGAGCCATGTAATTAGTGGGGAGGGGGTGTTATCAAATATACATTCCTGAATCCTGCTTGTGATATTCAGCTCCGCCAGATCTATTTTTGTTTATTTGGTTTGTATTTTTTCTTATGTTTTTATTAAAATTTTACATAGAATGAAAAGCATGATCTCTTTCTTTCCTCCTTTTGGATTAGTTAATATTAATTAGATTCCATCTTACATTTTCTTGGGTTTTAGCTACATGTCTGTGCTGTTTTTATAGCAGTAATTTATATATAATTATCATATGCATCTTTAATTTATCACCATCTATTTAGAGTTAATACCTTTTCCCTTGATGTAAAACGCTGCTGCTGCTGCTAAGTCGCTTCAGTCGTGTCCGACTCTGTGTGACCCCATAGACGGCTCCCACCTGGCTCCCACCAGGCGTCCTTGGATTCTCCAGGCAAGAACACTGGAGTGGGTTGCCATTTCCTTCTCCAATGCAGCAAAGTGAAGAGTGAAAGTGAAGTCACTGAGTCCTGTCCAACTCTCACCGACCCCATGGACTGCAGCCTCCCAGGCTCCTCCATCCATGGGAGTTTCCAGGCAAGAGTACTGGAGTGGGGTGCCATTGCCTTCTCTGGATGTAAAACGCTAGAGCCTAGTAACAGCAGGGAAGCCTGGCACACTGCCGGCAATGGGGCAGCAAAGAGTCACACAAAACTGAGGGACTGAACAACAGCAATAATAGCATGATCCTGTCTACTCCCATCTTCTGGGCTGTTATTAACACGTTTCAATTTTACACACAGTTTAAAACCTATAATACTGTCTTCCATATAGTATCTCATTAAAAGGCAGTGGTCCTTTTAAAAAGTTAAGAGAAAAAGATGTCCCTTTGCATGTATCCATTTATCTTTCTTTCTGCTCTTCAGTCCTTCCTGAAGATCTGAGTTCCCCAATCATTATTTCCCCTCACCTGGAAGAAAATCCTTCAGCACTTCTTTGTAGTGCAAGTCTGCTGGTGGCAAATTCTTAGCTTTTACTTATTTGAAAAGTCTTTGTCTTGCCTTTCTATATTCCTTCTGGAGATAGAATTCTGAATTTTCTTCCAGTCCTTTAAATGTTTCATTCTGGTCTCCATTATTTTTAATGAGAAATCAATCATCTTTGAATCATTGTTCCCCTGGATGTAATATTTCACCACACGCATATGCACTTATGGCTGCATTCAAGATTTTTTCATTATTTTCTTATATGAGCTTGATTATGATATGTAAACTTAAGGTTTTATATGTATTAACCCTACTCAGGATTCGTTGAGATTTTTAAACCTAAAATTCATGTTTCTCACTAAATTTGGGAAAGTTCCGACATATTTTTAATGTAGATTCTTTCTCAGTTTCTTTCTTGTTAGCTAGGGTTCCCAATATATGTATGTTAGACAACCTAACATTATTCCACATATGTCTGAAGTCTGTTCCTTGTCTTTAATATTTTTTTCTTTGTTCTTTGCATGGGATAATTTCTATTGATCTGTCTTCGAATTCAACTATTTTTTCTGCCATCTCTAACCTACTGTTTATCCCATCATGTGAAATATTTATTTCAGATATTTTAATTTTCAGCTCTAGCATTTGCATTATGTTCTGTTTTATATTCTGCATTTCTCTGCTAAGATTCTCTTCATACTCACTCAACATGACCATCTTCTACTTTCAGTCCTTGAACACTTTGAAAGAAGTAGTTTTAAAGGTGTTTTCTAATAATTTCAACATCTTATCCATCTCTGAGTCTGTTGGGCTATTTCTACTGACAGATTTTCCTCTTGATCTAGTGTCACAATTTTATTTTGCATATTTAGTGATGTTTGTTATATTCAGGGCTTCTCTGATAGCTCAGTTGGTAAAGAATCCACCTGCAATGCAGGGGACCCTGGTTTGATTACTGGGTCGGGAAGATCCCCTGGAGAAGAGATAGCCTACCCACTCCAGGATTCTTGGACTTCCCTTGTGGCTCAGCTGGTAGAATCCACCTTCAATGCAGGAGACTTAGGTTCTATCCCTGGGTTGAGAAGATCCCCTCAAGACATTGTAGATGATACATCAGTGAGAAGCTGGATTCTAAATTGTTCTCTAAGAACTATTGTTGTTGATTTTTTTTTTCTATCAGGTATTGACTATATTAACACGCACACATGCCCGCACACGTGCTACTCACCTTGAACTTATGAAGGCTCGCTTTTACATATTTTTAGAGCAGGATTCATTTTGGATGGTTCATGTCTTAGGGGAAAAACCTATAGGGAAAATCTCTGTGATACAATTTTTAGCTCGAAAGCATGGGGTTTCAGGTATTTATCAAGCCACTTAACTTGCCACGACTCACACTCCAAATATTTGTCTTCCTCATAGTGGGAAGCAGCTAAACTCTCTACTGAACCTTTTAAACTTCCAAGATATTGCCTTCCACTGAGTTCCTTGGATTTTTCCCTTACCTTACACAGTCACCAAGGGTTTGAGGAAGGTTTATATTTAATTGTGGTTGAAGGAAAAGTTACACGGCTCAAAATAGCCTGAAGTTAAAACTCCCCTCCGTGTCCTCCCCACCATTCTATGCAGAACAAGAACTCTCTCACCCAAAGTAAAAAATGGACATTAAAGTTGATTACTCCCAGCTCCCAGCCCGTCCCAGCCTCTGGCTGATCTCCAAAATTCCTTGCCCCAGCCGTTTAAGAGATACCTAATCTGAACAACCTTGGAGAAGAACAGGCCCCCTTAAGACAGTAGATTTCCACATATATGCCTATATATACTTAGTATTTTCTTGGGTTAGTGCAGCAGCTCACTAAACTGACTGCTGCCCCTTCTCGCCTCATTAATGGTGATCCGTTCCTGTAAAGTACCGGTCTCGTTCCTTTTCCGAACCTTGCCTTCTCTAACTCCCTTACCCTACAGTGGTACTTCTTCCTCCACAACTCTTTCCTTACTGGGGAGAAATTCTCAGCCCTTTAGGCAGCTCCAGATTCTGTCCCTTGAAATTCAAGCCTGAAATCCTACAGCTTTCTTTGAGTTCCTGCTGCCCTATGCCATACAAAGTTTGGGTGAAAAAGAAGGGCAAATTCCACTTTTGGGCATTCTCCAATGGCTTCATTTATTCATTAAGAATTTGCCATTTCTGTGAGATAATGAATGTTAACGAAACTCGTGGTAATCATTTCCTATTCTACATGTATCAAATCATTGTGTTGTACACCTTAAACATATAGGATGTGCTGTGTTGCGCTTAGTCACTCAGTTGTGTCCGAGTCTGCAACCCCATGGACTGTAGCCTGCCAGGTTCCTCTGCCCATGGGGATTCTTCAGGTAAGAATACTGGAGTAGGTTGCCATGCCCTCCTCCAGGGGATCTTCCCAACCCAGGGATTAAACCCAGGTCTCCCTCATTGCAGGCAGATTCTTTACCCTCTGAGCCACCAGGGAAGTCTAAGCATATATGATGTTCTATGTCAATTATGCAAGCAGGAGACCCCAGTTCAATTCCTGGGTCAGGGAGATGCCCTGGAGAAGGGATATGCTACCCGCTCCAGTAAACTTGGGCTTCCCTGGTGGCTCAGATGATAAAGAATCCACCTGTGATGCAGGGGACATGGATTCAGTCCCTGGGTTGGGAAGACACCCTGGAGAAGGGAAAAGCTACCCACTCCAGTATTCTTGCCTGGAGAATTCCAAGGACAGAGGAGCCTGGTGGTTCCAGTCCATGGGTTGCAAAGAATCAGACATCATTGAGCCACTTTCACTTCTGCCAATTATACCTTCAAAATACTGGAAAACATTTTATAATTATTTGTGAATTGATATAGCGACTATATTTGAGAGAGTAGGAAGAAATCAGGCAGAAAATATGTGAGGCCACGGAGAAAGCAATGGCACCCCACTCCAGTACTCTTGCCTGGAAAATCCCATGGACGGAGGAGCCTGGTAGGCTGCGGTCCATGGGGTCGCTAAGAGTCGGACATGAATGAGTGACTTCACTTTCACTTTTCCTTTCATGCATTGGAGAAGGAAATGGCAACCCACTCCAGTGTTCTTGCCTGAAGAGTCCCAGGGATGGGGGAGCCTGGTGGGCTGCCGTCTATGGGGTCACACGGAGTCGGACACGACTGAGGTGACATAGCAGCAGCAGCAGTGCAACAATAGTGGGTCACTGACTTTTTTCTTTTACAGATCGCCAAGTTTTAAATTCCTAATTCTCAACATCATTTAACTAGTCTCTATTTTCACTTTTATTAGCTGAATAGTTTGGTGTGTCACATGTTAGTAAAGCTATTGATAGAAGAACCACTACTAAGAGAATAAATAAATACATTTCTTCATTAGGGAAATCATTTGTATTTCTCTGTAGTCCAAAAGTATTCTCTGTGACTATTGCTAAAGGGAAGTGGCAATGTCATAATTTTACCAAAAATAAGCTATGGAAAAGAATCACTTTCCATGTGACTTGGTTTGATCAGCAGCACGCATTAGTGGGTCAGTGAGGCAATGTCATTGATTTAAGCCCCATACAAGCTCTGACATCACCGCTGCATGACTCCCTTTCATTGTCCCGCAGGATGAGAGCAGTGACAGCAAGGGGCTGACAAGAACAATAGCAGAGGCAGTTCAGAAGAGGTCCATCCCTGCTATGAAAACAGCCAGACTCGCTTGCTCTCTGCGCCCACTGCGTCATGTTTGCCCTTGGTTTTCTCAGTTCTGCTTTATAACCTGTATTTTTCCCAGGCTTCAGGCACCATCAGCAGAGTAGAGAGCAGGAGGAAGGGAGACCTCAAGGTATCCCTTTTCTGCCTTTGGTGGTAGCTATCAACACTTACAAGGTTTCATCTCCTTCCAGAAAAGCCCACTAGCTTCAGCCTTCATGCAGTAACTCAAGACCGTGGCTTCCCATCATACCTCCTACTCATTTGTCCTTCAGCTCGCCAATGCTGGGAGTGTTGGTTATAGAGCTATGGAGCTCTACATGCTATGCAGAGCCCCACTCTCCTCTAGGTAGCTTTTCAGCTTCTTCCATTACCCAACCACCCATTTTCCTCCATTAACTTTCTGATTTTAAATACTGATAGTGGTAGCTTTAGTGTTTTTGTTTAGGTTTTAAACAGCTGTGTCTTGTTATTGAAGGTGCAGTAACACTGTCTTTTTAAACTTTTCATTTAAAGAATTCCTTTTAAAATGTATCCATAAAAATCCATGTAGACACACACATACACACCAAAGAGGAGGTGATATTTTTTAAAGGATTCAGACTAAAGTGGTGCTTAATCTCACATTGAATTCTTTAACTAGATGCACACAAAATATATACAAGGAAGAAAACCATAAGACCACAAGTACTCCATGTGGTAGATGGAATAGACCCAGATCAAAAACAGAAAGATGATTTATAGTTCCAGTAGCTTCAAACATAAATTTTTGATTTATGGCCAAGCGGATTATCTTAGTCATTAAAAGAGATTAAAATTATAAAAAAAGCAGGACAGTTTTCTTGAGATTTCATGCAAAGATGGGCTCGATAAAGGACAGAAATGGTCCGGACCTAACAGAAGCAGAAGATATTAAGAAGAGGTGGCAAGAATACATGGAGGAACTGTACAAAGAAGATCTTCATGACCCAGATAATCATGATGATATGATGACTAATCTAGAGCCAGATATCTTAGAATGTGAAGTCAAGTAGGCCTTAGAAAGCATCACTACAAACAAAGCTAGTGGAGGTGATGGAATTCCAGTTGAGCTGTTTCAAATCCTGAAAGATGATGCTGTGAAAGTGCTGCACTCTATATGCCAGCAAATTTGGAAAACTCAGCAGTGGCCACAGGACTGGAAAAGGTCAGTTTTCATTCCAATTCCAAAGAAAGGCAATGCCAAAGAATGCTCAAACTACCACACAATTGCACTCATCTCACATGCTAGTAAAGTGATACTCAAAATTCTCCAAGCCAGACTTCAGCAATACATGAACCGTGAACTCCCTGATGTTCAAGCTGGATTTAGAAAAGGCAGAGGAACCAGAGATCAAAGTGCCAACATCCACTGGATCATGGAAGGAGCAAGAGAGTTCCAGAAAAACATCTACTTCTGCTTTCTTGACTATACCAAAGCCTTTGACTGTGTGGATCACAATAAACTGTGGAAAATTCTGAAAGAGATGGGAATACCAGACCACCTAACCTGCCTCTTGAGAAATCTGTATGCAGGTCAGGAAGCAACAGTTAGAACTGGACATGGAACAACAGACTGGTTCCAAATAGGAAAAGGAGTACGTCAAGGCTGTATATTGTCACCCTGCTTATTTAACTTATATGCAGAGTACATCATGAGAAATGCTGGACTGGAAGAAAC
>SJXQ01003082.1:102167-167634 GCA_006408695.1 Aepyceros melampus | reverse complement strand
AGGAGAGTGAAAAAGTTGGCTTAAAGCTCAACATTCAGAAAACGAAGATCATGGCATCCGGTCCCATCACGTCATGGGAAATAGATGAGAAACAGTGGAAACAGTGTCAGACTTTATTTTTATGGGCTCCAAAATCACTGCAGATGGTGACTGCAGCCATGAAATTAAAAGATGCTTACTCCTTGGAAGAAAAGTTATGACCAACCTGGATAGTATATTCAAAAGCAGAGATATTACTTTGCCAACTAAGGTCCGTCTAGTCAAGGCTATGGTTTTTCCTGTGGTCATGTATGAATGTGAGTGTTGGACTGTGAAGAATGCTGAGCGCTAAAGAATTGATGCTTTTGAACTGTGGTGTTGGAGAAGACTCTTGAGAGTCCCTTGGACTGCAAGGACATCCAACAAGTCCATTCTAAAGGAGATCAGCCTGGGTGTTGTTTAGAAGGAATGATGCTAAAGCTGAAACTCCAATACTTTGGCCACCTCATGCCAAGAGTTGACTCATTGGAAACGACCCTGATGCTGGGAGGGATTGGGGGCAGGAGGAGAAGGGGACGACAGAGGATGAGATGGCTGGATGGCATCACTGACTCGACGGACGTGAGTCTGAGTGAACTCCGGGAGCTGGTGATGGACAGGGAGGCCTGGCGTGCTGCGATTCATGAGGTCGCAAAGAGTCAGACACAAGTGAGTGACTGAACTGAACTGAGGAAAATCATGTTATGAATGTTTGCACTGTTGGCTTCCCTTAGTTTCCAGGTGAGAATACTGGAGCAGGTCGCCATTTCCTAGTCCAGGGGATCTTCTCAACCCAGGGACTGAACCCACATCTTTTACGTCTCCTGCATTGCCGGGCAGATTCTTTTACTAGGGCCACCTAGGAAGCCATAGCAGAATGCCGTGATCCTGCAGGTGTGGTCTAGTACTGAAAGATTTGTTTTACCACTGTCTTACTATAAGTAAGTATTATGTGAGAAAGACAGCGATACACAGAAGCCAGGTTTTAGCAAATTTTAAGTACCTAATAGGTGTCCTATCTGTAATAACCAAGTCTTATTTTCTGAGGTAGATAAATTATGATATGTATCACATGCCTTTTTTTTTTTTTTTATCTGAGCGTAGAAACTAATTTTGCAGATTCAATTTTGAAAATTCAGTGCCTTCAAAGAGGTGTCAGTTATAGTCTATGGAACCATAAAATAAGCATTTAAAATATCTCACCAAATAAACCAGTATAAAAAATGCACTTTGATTTGCATTTAGATTCAGCTAAAACTATAGGGATTCAGTACTAGCAGCGTATTACATCATTATTCTTTGTTCAAAGCTCCATTACATGAAAAAGAGACAGGTATGCGGAGTTATATTAGCCCATTCCAAAATTAGATACTATCCAATATTAAAAAGAAACTTTCTTGATGACTCTGCTGCTAAGTCGCTTCAGTCGTGTCCGACTCTGTGTGACCCCATAGACGGCAGCCCACCAGGCTCCCCCGTCCCTGGGATTCTCCAGGCAAGAACACTGGAGTGGGTTGCCATATCCTTCTCCAGTGCATGAAAGTGAAAAGTGAAAGTGAAGTTGCTCAGTTGTGTCTGACTCTTAGCGACCTCATGGACTACAGCCCGTCAGGCTCCACCATCCATGGGATTTTCCAGGCAAGAGTACGGGAGTAGGGTGCCATTGCCTTCTCCGATGACTCTCTGAAAAATAAATAATGGCTAGTGAAAGACTTATTAAATATAACTATTTTTGAATGATACAGGCATTGGGAAATCCATAGCTTTATTTGTATTTTAAGCGTCTAAGATGCAGAAACTGAAGAGACTTTTTCAAATTGACTATACTGCAAAAAATCTTCCATGAAATTGTATGCAATTTTTCCTTTCTTCCTTTCCCACCATTGTTTCAGAGTTGTGTTTTTTTTTTAAATCATAAAACATATTTTTCACCTTTCCCAGTGACTGCACACTGTGCAATGTTCAGAGTCCTCCTCTTGTCACTTAGTCAAGCTATTCTCTATTTAAAAATAAAAATCAGTCATACAAGCCCCGGTTTAACTTGTGTTTCTTTGTTTCTCTGTATTTTTCACAATAAGAATGAGATATTGAGGGATTTTCCTCATGGTCCAATGGTTAAGTCTTTGTGCTTCCATTGCAGGGGCACAGGTTCGATCCCTGGTCAGGGAACTAAGACCCTAGATACCTGTGGCAGAGTAAAGAAAAGGAAAAAAGGAAAAGTGAGATATTGAGAAAATGGGATTTGAAATATGAAATATCCAAGATAATCCTCCTAGGAAAGGATTATTTGGTTCACTGGTCCAATGATATTCATCCCATTCCCATTTTTGTTATAGCTACACTGGACTGGGCTGGAATGACCCCAGGTGTGTAATTCTTTCTCTTTGTCACAACTGCAGCAGAGCTTGCTTGGATGTTAAGGATTCTAAAGTAGAAGAATAAACATTTTTTTTAAAAAAGGGAATAGCAATAAAGCTTAGTTTTTGTCATCAAAGTTTAGCAATCATATCTAATCTTGTATGAAGATTTCCTATGTGCCAGATTCTACGTGTTTTACCTATTTATTTATTTATTCTTTCATTTAATCCACTGTCCCCTGCTCTCTCCCCACTGCATGGTTTTCTGAGGTGGGCACTATTACTATTCTCAGTTTTCATGAGAGGCTAACCAATTTGTATATGGTCAACAACTAGATTGGGGTGCAGATGGGGGCTGAATCTATGCAGTCCTGAGGAGAGCCCAAGAATCTGATGCTTCTAAAGCTCCCTCTTGGGTGATTATAATATGAAGTCAAGGCTAAAACCCACAGACTGGTTTAGATTCTAGTTTAAGGTGCTTCAACTCAAATGCTTTCAAGACCAGGCAGATAAAATAAATGAAGGAAAGAGACACACACCCTGTACTCTAAATAGTTTGTAAAATAATAGTTCTGAATCTTTTACTTGAAAGGGAAATTCCTAAAAATGCAAATTGCTGAGCCTCAGACCTACAGAAACTTTGTTCATTTTATATCAATGTTACCCTAGGTTTTATTTTTAAAGGCAAATTTCTGGGTGCCAGAAATCAGTTTAAGTGGTAGTATCACCGTAAGTGAAAGACTGAAGTTGCTCAGGCTCTGACTCAGTTGTCTGACTCTTTGTGACTCCATGGACTATATAGCCTACCAGGCTCCTCTGTCTATGGTATTTTCCAATAAGAATACTGGAGTGGGTTGCCATTTCCTTCTCCAAGTATCACCATAGGTGCTAGTGAATTCTAGTATTCTCAGATTTGAGTTCAAATATTTTGTTGGTTCTAGGAATATTACTAGGCAATGATTACATGCCAGGAACTTCTAGGCACTAGGTAAACAGCAATGAACGAATCAAATGCCTTGCTTCTGAGTTCATGTTTTGTTGGGAAAGGGAAACAGAGTATGAACTACCGAAATAGATGTCAGGTGGATAGGTGCGATGGAGAAAACCAAGTCAGGAATGGGGGATGAAGCCTGATGGGGTGGAGGGGTCTTTACATGATGAGGGAGGGCCTTCCTATAAAGTCTCTATGCCACAGAGCATGTGGTGGGATGAACCATGGAAACTGGAAGAGTTCAACAATGTCCAGAATAAAGTAACAACATCAAGTTATAAAGTGCAAACAAGGGAACTAGTGTTTGGAGAAGGTTGAGAGGAAAAATGAAATAGTAAAAAACATCAGAGAGGTAGTAAGGACATGGATCACAAGGGGTGGGGAAGGCCATGGTAAGTTCACTCTGTCTGACATTAGAAAACACTGGAAAATGATGGTATCCATCTGACATTTTAATCAATCCGTCCAGTTGCTGAACAGACTATTCCATGTGGGGAAACTGCAGAAGCAGGAAGACCAGTTGGGGAATATGGCTGCAGTCAAGGCAGGAGAAGATGACTGTATGGCCAGTGTGGTAGCAGAGGAAGCACCAAGAAGTGGTCAAATTCTGGATGAATTTTTAAGAGCAATCCACGATGATTTTTCAAATGGACTGGATGTGGGCTGTGAATAAAAGAGGCATCAAGATGATGAGATCTATTGTTTGGGGCAGCTGCTGCTTAATTGCTTTGGTCATGTCAGACTCTGTGCGACCCTATGGCCAGCCGTCTACCAGGCGCCTCTGTTCATGGGATTCTCTAGGCAAGAGGACTACAGTGGGTTGCCATGCCCTCCTCCAGGGGATCTTCCCAACCCAATGATTGAACCTAGGTCTCCTGGATTGCAGGGAGATTCTTTACTGCTGAGCCACCAGCGAAGCCTGTTTGGGCAGCTATGTTAGTCGCTCAGTCGGTTTGACTCTGCGACCCCACAGACTATGGCCCGCCAGGCTTCTCTGTCTATGGGATTCTCCAGGCAAAAATACTGGAGCGGATTGCCATTCCCTTCTCCAGAGGAACTTCCTAAGCCAGGGATCAAATGCTGGTCTCCTGCTTTGCAGGCAGCTTCTTTACCGTTTGAGCTACAGGGAAGTCCTGTTTGGGCAGCTAGTGCTTAGTAAATCTGATAAAGATAAAATACTCTTCCCAGCAAATTCCCAGTTGGGCACCAGTGTGGAGCTTCTTTTACTTATGACTAAAGTAAGTTCCTTCCTTGGAACACTGAAGGTGAAATACGGGAACACATTAACTGGCAAAGAACTGTGATTCATTAAAACCTAAATTCTTCTTGACATGAAACACTGAACAGATGACATCTCTTTCATCTCATTACCTGTGACTAAAAAAGAAAAAGGTAAAAAGCTAACTTTCTCAGTGATATTTATATCAGAAGGGAATTGACTTCCCCACCCCATGTTAATTCATTAATGCGTCTAGTAATTCTTGAATATGCATAGATATTTGAAACACTTTAATCATTAATAGTAAACACAAAAAAGTGCCTCATATAAGAACCAAAAGGTAGATAGCCAGTGGAAAATTCCCTTACTCTATTTCTTTCATTTTCAGAGCTTACTTCCCACCATTCTGGATCAAATTTTAAAATAAGTACTATGAATCCCCAAATCACTGTTGTTTCATGGTTTAAAAATCTATCCCATCTTCAAATTGAGGTTAATAAAAGGTTGTATCTAATAAAAGATGTAATTCTTATTATTTAATAAGAACTATGTAACCTGTTATATGTTCATGTATTAATACTGTTCAAAACCTGCAGTAGCCCATAGGTTTGGAATTTTGAATTGTTTTAACTCTCTTCATTTATTTAGTTCTTGTCTTCTTGCTCTATTTCCAAAGGCTGTGTCCCATGTTTCTATTTTATTGTAAACCACATCCAACTCTTCTTTGAATAAACACAATATGAATTATAAATGATGTAAATGTGTGAGCTGACTTTTAAATGCCTACTCTGTATTCTTGATCTAACCTCCATTTAAGCTTTGATCATTGTGCAGAAGTATTTGTTAATGATTCCAAAATTTAAGGGCAAGTTTAATATTCAAGAACCATGGGGACTAAGCACATAGGACTTCCTAAGCGAAAGCGTTAGTCGCTCAGTTGTGCCCAACTCTTTGCGACCCCATGGACTGTAGCCCACCAGGACTCTCTGTCCATGGAATTTTCCAGGCAAGAATACTGGCGTGGGAAGCCATTCCCTTCTTCAGCGGATCTTCTCAACCCGGGGATTGAACCTGGGTTTGCCACATTGCAGGCTTTACTGTCTGAGCCACAGGAAAGCCCATAGTACTTCCTACACAACCCAATAAAACCACAACTATGCCCACCTATCACAAGCAGTGTTTTCACCTGACTTCAGCAACTGTGATTTTTAAATGTATTACCTTTTTTATTAACACTTGGGACAGAAAATCATTTAAGAGGTAGCTATACTTGGCAAGAGAAATTCTACAAAGACTTTGACCTCTAATGGAGGACAAAAATCTGCTGAGGGATAGTTTTTATGTAAAGACAAATTGGCTTTATCTGGGAATCCATATTGCACAGCAGGGGAAAATCATTCTGAAGGTACAGGAAAACGAAAACTGTACATACCAGGGTTTCAGGGTTATATATGAAAAGGTACCTATTTAGAAACTGCAACAATATTTGATGGAATATTTTATTAATAGATGATAAGGCTTTCAGTAAACACATGCTCCACATCTTCAAAGTACTGTGGAATAGATGAAATAAAAGAAAATTTTCACACAAGTTGAAAATGTCTTCCTTTGGCCATTGTGGGTTAAGGTTGTCAAGTAAATTCCAACACAGTGCCCTGCCAAGTGAACTCAAAGCAGAGAACAAACCTGAGCATACACTCACATGCACACACGAATACCAGTGTGACTTTGTGGCCTAGATTTCAAGGGGAAGACAAGACAGACATTCATCAGGATTTGCTATGGTCTAAAAATAGTAGAGGAGTCTCTGAACTATCCATGTCTCACCAATCGGCACATCTGAGGGAATGCTCCCTTATACACTGATGCATTATCTTTATCATTGTAATTGATGCCTAATGGTTTTTTACCCATCAAAAGCAGTCTTGAATGGAAGGGACATTAATTTCCTTGTAAGATGATCATCACTTTGAAATCCTAAGTGATCTCACGTTTCCTAACAGCTTAAATCACAGCCCTGAAGGGAACAATAATAGAGTGCTACTGATTCATTTCCTGACTATCAAAAGATATGATCTCACATACCTGAGCACCCTGGTGAGTTCTGATATTATTTCCAAGTACCAGAGGGTAGAGAAGAAAGATCACTCTGCCTTTTCTAGAGTAGGTGGGAGGCTTTGACACTATCCAAAGACCCCGAGGGGCCAACACAGGAAGAAATTTCTTTCATTTCACCTAAAATGATGCTCTAGAACTTGAGCGTGACTCATCATAGCTGTCAGAGCCTGAATTTCCTAATGAAAAGTGCTACAGGAGGCATTTTCCTTTTTTACATTAACATAATTTTTTCACAATGAGTTCTTTAAAAAAGCATAGAAGAATATATCAAGGTAGCTATGTCTATGACAGAATCTTAACCTGTATTAGAAAGTATGGACAGGCTTTCAAAATTCTGATCACTTGAAAACCCCCAGGGGGTAAGAGTGAAATGAGGTCCCAGGGGCTCAGATTTATTTAAAGGGAAACTCTTAAAAAAAAAAACTTTTAATGGAAGTTTTTAATAAAATTCCAGAATACTGGAGTGGGTAGCCTTTCCCTTCTCCAAGGGATTATCCCAACCCAGGTATCAAACCCAGGTCTCCCACATTGCAGGCAGATTCTTCACCAGCTGAGCCACAAGGTAAGCCCAAAGGGAAAAGAATACTAGATAAAACAGTCTAAACATAAAACAGTCTAAACAGTAATAATTGCCCACTAAAACCTTATTGAATGATTACAAACAAGTTTCTCCTTATATGGTGTGTGTGTTAGTCACTCAGTTGTGTCCAACTCTTTGCAACCCCATGGAATGTAGCCCACCAGGCTCTTCTATCCATGGAATTCTCCAGGCAAGAATACTGGAGTGGGTAGCCATTTCCTTCTCCAAGGAATCTTCCTGACTCAGGGATCAAACCCAGGTCTCTTGCATTGCAGGCAGATACTTTACCATCCTGAGCCACCAAGGAAGCCCCCTTATATGTGTACTGACAAAAAAAGTCTACAAAGCGACAGAAGCAAGTTGCAGAAATATATTTGTAACATGATGCTATTTTAAAGATGTATATATATACATAGTTGTTCTCAGGAAAAACAGTCTGGAAAATTATATACCAAATTATTGAAAGTGTTTTCCTCTGAGGTGCTAGTTAAACCAGCAATTAATGCAAACTTACATAGCTTATGCTGTTTCAAATTTTTATAAGTACATAATACTTTTATTTTTTAAAAATGCTGGATAAAAGCAAAACTCAATGAAATTCAAGACACTGAAAATAATCAAAATAATGTAGTGTTTTTCCCAGGTACCAGTGAAAGTTTCCAGAAGGTATAGAAGAGAGTTGGCTGGATTGAGAGTCACAATTAGTGACAAACGCATGCTTTGACTTTGGAAACAAAATGGCAGTAAGCTGGTAAGCAGGCGGGAGGAAGATTTTGGTCCAGTCCTGTGCGTGCAAGTAGCTTGGGTGGTGGTTTAGTTGCTAAGTCCAGTCTGACTCCCTTGCGACCCCCTGGACTATAGCTTTCAAGGCTCCTCTGTCCATGGGGTTTCCCAGGCGAGAGTCATTTCCTTCTCCAGAGGATCTTCCTGACTCAGGGATGGAACCTGTGTCTCCTACATTGCTGGCAGATTCTTTATTCCTGAGACACCAGGGTAGCCCCAAACTTGGGGACAGGATTCAAAAACACAGCAGCCAGTATTGTGTGGCAATTGTTTCCCCAGGTAGTCAGACATGTATTCAGCTCCTTCTAGACTATCAACACCAACATTTCTCTATTTATTAGAAACAATGCCCAATGTGCAACAACATGACCTGGGTAAAAAGAAGTGGGGAATGATGCAATCCTTGGCAGGTATAATTCCTTCAAATAAGGCTGTATGAGGGTGGCCACCACAGAAACAGCCTGCGAGCAGGTCCTTTTCATCGTCACATCTAGATAAGGAAGGATCAACTGCCTCAGATTTTCAAAGACATGCACTCTCTTCCTCATACACAACAGGGCAGGGGCCTCAAGGGTTGATCTAGTAGTGTCTGAAACAATGAAAGCTGTGGAGACTAGAAACTGAGGAAGAGGCTGAACACAAACTGTGTTCTTAAGTTTATGTAATTTAAAGTCTGGTGGGAAGTTTCTATCACAATTCACAGGGACCACAAAAGGGACAGGGTTTCAACCTGGGCACAATACACTATTTATTGGCTAGTTGTTGCTCCAGAAATGGAACTCCTCTAAAACTTAGCGAGTTCTCGATTAGGGTAAGGTACATATATCACTGGATAAACACTAGTGGCTGACAAACTCTTTTTGTTCAAAACTGACAATTTAGAAAACAAAACAAATGATGACAGTTTTGGGGTTTATCAAAACAAACAAAGATAAAGCATGAAAACTCACAGGAAGAGTTACTTTATTAACAAGACAGCCCAGGCTGACACGTGTGGTACCCACTGCACCTCTGACCCCTATTCCCCTAGACTGGGTGCTTCCCAAAGGAAGAGAAAATGCCTCTCTCACTCTTGTCTCCCTAGTGCACCACCAATACTGAAACATACCGACTCAACTGTATGGTTCTTAACACTTTTTTCCTCCAATGTTTTGAATCAAGAGTTTGATTCAAACTCTTGATTCAATGTTTTGAATCCAAAACAGCAGCATCAGCCTCCTTCACTGTCTTGAGCATGCTGACAATTTGGTGATGGGGGGAGATGGGCATTTAGCCATGGAGATGTATTAATATACTCAGGAGCTCTAATTTAGAGTTATTGTGAACAGAGGAAATCAGATATCCAATCCCTTTTTGTCAATATGTGTGAAAAACCTTTTAGTTAGTATAAGAGAACACATCACTGACTCTTCTTTTAACCTATCTCCAATGTTACTTCAGATATTTAAGGGAGAACTCACTTGCAGAAAAATCCCATGCTAGCTTTTGCTCCAGAATCCTGGAGTGGTTATTAGCAGTGCAGCCTCTGAGTAGAGACAGTGTGAATTCAAGTGCTGACTGACAATAATTGTATGCATTTAGGCAAGTCAGCTGGTCAAATCTCAGTTTTCTTATCAGGAAAATGGGTTGCCTGAAACTAAAATACATGTTTGTCACTCAGTCATGTCTGACTCTTTGTGACCCCATGATTGTAGCCCAACAGGCTCCTCTGTCCATGGAATTCTCCAGGCAAGAATACTGAAGTGGGTAGCCATTCCCTTCTCCGGGAGATCTTCCTGACCCAGGGATCAAACCTGGATCTTCTGCATAGCAGGCAGATTCTTTACCATCTGAGCCACCAGAGAAGTCCAAAATACAAATTAAGTACTTACTTAGTATGGTACTTGGTGCATGGACAGTCCTAAATATCTGTTATATTGATACACCTGCTTTGACTCTTCATTTCCAATTATGCCTCAGCTCAACATAGGGCAAATAAATAAAAACAGTTGAAATTATATACTTATTTATTCTTTATTAATACTGAACTAGGCAGATCTGTATCTCTCAGTTGTCAGCAAATAACATACACAAATTTTTACATATATACAAAATATATACAAGTATTTGTAGGAAATTGAATACTCATGATTTTAAATTTAACAAATATCATCAGGTAAAAAGCAGATTATCATACTGAGTTAATTTTTCTCTTAATGTTCAACCTGAAATAGAAGTATATTTTACATAAGATCCTAACAAAAAGGTTAATACAAGTAAGCCACGAACACTGCAAATTTGACCACTTGATTAGATTGAGAAGAAATGGAATAACTTTTAGTATCATGTAGAGAAACAAGCAATCAAAGCACTTGAGTTTGAAAAAATGGAGTTATACTCAACGGTCAAAATCAGCACCCGAGGAAAGCAATTCCACTACTTTCACTTAAAGCGAATCACTCTTTCAAGCACACTGTAGCTTACGCAGTCAAGCACTTCTTCAAGGAGTACTTGTTTAAGCAGATCCCTTTGTACAAAAATGAAACAAATCAAGTCCTTGCATTAGAAAAAGTTGAAGGTGTAAGGTGAGGACAGTTCCTAAGCCTGTAGGCTTGCTAAAATCATCCACATGGCTGATGTAATGCTGATGCTTTTTTTCAGAAAAAGCAATTCAACCAGGGATGGTGGATGGCAGAGAAATCAGTGGGTGACACAAGGGAAAACCAACCGGGGGAGGATTTTTAGGGTGCTCGTGCTCAGCAGCTCAGTTGGGTCCAATTTTTTGTGACCCCATGGACTGCAGTCCCCTAAACTCCTTTGGCCACAGAATTTTGCAGGCAAGAATACTGGAGTAGGTTGCCATTTCCTACTCCAACTGTTAGGGCAGGGTAGCAAAATAGCTTCTCTGAAAGGAGAAGAGTCAAGAGTAAGTGAAAACATAGTCCTTATTTATTTGTTGTCTCTCTTTTATACCCCTCACAGCTATCATATTGGAGATTCTGAGCAACAGGAACATTTTGAACTTACAAGAGGGCATTAAGATAACACAATGCCTATTGGTCAAAACAAACAAACAAAAAAACTGGCTAAAATGGAAAATAAACTATAGAATTATATGTTTCATGTGTTTTATAGCAATCTCATAGAAAATGGTAATGTTTTCTAAAATTACAATATTTCATATGCTCTAAGCTGAATGTCAAAATTAGATAACATCATCTGCAACTGTAGTATCAAAAATCTGATAGCATATCTGCTTCTCCTTTCCACTTGTGACATTATATGACCTGATGAAGAATTCCAGCCATGGATATGCATCTATAAATCAAAAAATGAAGTGATATTGAATCATTAAAACTAAAAAAATAACTCTGAAATATATATCTAAGCATAACACTTAACTAGTAAAATTAACATATTTAATTTGCTTGAGAAGTAAATAAATACACTCACCAAATTTAACATCATCTGTTCTTTCAAATAAACGTGGCTTCATGTTACTGTTTTGCAGCAACTCTGACTAATTTGAATTTTCCCCAAATAACATGAACAAGTAACAATGTAGGGTTTTCAAAATATTTGATATCATAGGTAGTAATCTAAATCACTCCCAACTTTTTTATTTTTATTTTTTGGCTGTGCTGGGTCTTTGCTGCTACTTGGACTTTCTTCTCCAGTTACAGGGAGCGGGGGCTACTCTTCTTGCAGGGCATGGGCTTCTCATTATGGTGGCTTCTCTTGTTGCAGAGCACAGGCTCTCGAGCACGTGGGCTTCAGCAGTTGAGCCACAAGAGCCTCTAAAGTGCAGGCTCAGTAGTTACAAGCACACAGGCTTAGCTGCCTTGTGGCCTGTGGGATCTTCCTGAGCTGGGGACTGAATGCATGTCTCCTGCACTGGAAGGCAGATTCTCAACCAATGGACACCAGGGAAGTCCCTGGTGGGGACTTTTCTTTTTTTCTGCTGAGTGCTTACTGATCTCCCCTGTTTTGTTTTTCTTAGTTGACTGAGAGGAAAACCAGCTCACCTTTACATCTGCCTAGCTGAAAGCCGTGTCAGGTACCAGGTACTCTGTCCAGGCAATATGGCAGCCACAGGTGCCATTTCCAAGCTTTGGTCATGACCACAGTGAATCTATATATAGCTCAGAACAGTCTGGTAATATTTCTTCAAGTTTGAATTTGAAAGACACTTAATATAATCCTAACTATTGGCAAGGGTTAAGCAAGACAGGCTTCTCCCACACTGTCGGTAGAACCATGAAGAGGGAAAATACTCTTGAAAAGCCATCTGGTGGTATGTATCAAAAGCCTATCACATCTATGCTTTTTGATATGACTGTTTCATTTTCAAATATTTATCCAAAAGAATCCAAAAAGCCAATAAAAATGACAACTGACATCAAATAAAAGTATGTAAGTTAGACTTAGTTATGGATGTACAAAAACTCCTCTTTGGAATTGTTATAAAATGCAAAGAGTGACCAGGGGAAAATAAAACCTGATTTAAGACAAACTATAAAAGTTGAACTGACAACAGCTAAATTTGCTCCTGGTAAAATCTGTTACTGATGAAAAATTGTTAGAAGAAGTCAAATTGCCTTAAAATGATTTAGATCTGCACATTTAAGGCAAAGAGAAATAATGGCCACAAAAGGAAGTAGGTGTAATCAATGCAATCTGACTTGAAGACTGGCTGATTAATCAAATATTACACAGAAAACAACAAAAGCTAGCAAAATATTTAGCAAAATAAAAACTTATAAAATCTGAAATTAGTCAATATTGAATAAACAATTTATCAGTGAACTGGCTAAGTGATTTTTTTTTATAGGAAATGTTTGTCAAAATTTCGTTCCTGTTGGCTTAATTTCAACTGTTTGTATGCACAAGCAGCTTATCAAATGTGTCTGTGATCAAAACTGCCTCCCCTTGATACATTTCAAAATATATAAAAAAATCTTTTTTCATTTCAGGAATTATGATTCATACCTGTCTTATCCTTGCCACAGTCTTCATCAGTAGGTAGGTCCTAACAGTCTCATCAATCACTACTTTATATATTTGGATTCAGATTTTAAAACCTTTTTACCTCTAAAAGTTCAAGATTAGCCATAAGCTAAGTATTATTTCAAGAAAGAGAATGAATGGCATTAATAAATATTACTGCCTACCAATTTTTGCTCCTGGAGGACAAAACATATCCATGATCATTTCCATACTGTGCTGAAGATTATCATTGTTTAAGACTTCTGATGCTGGAATCTGGAAGAAATTTTCCTTAAGAAAAACATGAAGAAACAAGGAAATGATCAGAAATTATAATCAATGTGAAAGTATTTGAATATTATCTAATTAAAATCATCTATACTATTTCACCCTATTCACACTGTAGAATTCATAAACTAGAGTGCTAAACTCTAAAATCTAATTCATTACTTTAATCTAAAGACAGCTTTGAGATATATATAAATCAAGTTAAACTGCTTTGACATATGATAAAAGTAATGAGCAGAGCACAGTGAAGTTTACTATTCTCTTGACAGCACACAGACTAAGCACCTACAATGTCTAAGTGCCAAGTTTAAACAGTATAATATATACTATATATTTATTTGTTTAACTTTTTCTCCTCTACTATTTGTAAGATCCAGGAGGGAAAGGAGTTTGCTTGCTTCACTCATTGCCATATTCCTATCACAAAGAATAGCACTTGGCATAGTGCAGGTGCTCATTAAATATTTAATAAATGGATAAACTGCTTAGGCAGAAGAAAAGCTGTCCTCCTCTTTATCCAAGATTTTTTTCCCAATGTGTGTAGTAAAAATTTAACCTCACTGGCCTTTGCCCTCAGTTTCTGAGAGGTAATTTCTAAAACCTCGAGACATCATGCCTCACAGGCATGTCTGCATTTGCCCGGGGAACTCGGGTCACTCTAACACTGTGATTTAGGGTGGAGAGTTTGGAGCATGTGGTTTTAACTTGACCACTGGAGGGGCTGAAGACTGAGGTAAGTCACATGGGCAGCCCTCCAATAATAACTGGATGCTAAGGCTCCTCTGGGCTTCCCTGCTTGGCAACACCTCATGTGTACTGCTACACATCATTACTAGGAAAGTAACACTGTCCACCACTCCACAGGAAGAGAACAAATGGAAGCTCCATGTTTGAAACTTTCCTGGATTCATTTATGCACCTCTTCCCTTGATGATTTTAACCTATACCCTTTAGCCGTAATAAATTGTTAACAGTGAGCATAACGGCACACAGTAGGTTCTGTGAGTCTTTCTAGTAAAAGAGTGGTCGTGGAGACCTCTGTACTTTCGATTGGTGTCAGAGGTAAAGGTTTTGGTCTTGGGAACCCCCCAACTTGAAATTGTTAGAAATGAAGGTGGTCTTGTGGATAGCTACCAAGCTTCACATAATACAAAGGATCTCCCCATAAAAGTAATATCATTGTTTCTAATATGAAATGGTGGAGATTTAAAAAGCCCATGAAATGCTAATAGATACTGCCTGAAGGTATGGCCACGCCTCTGCCTTCTGTTCTTGGAGTAGAACTTTGGCATGGTATGGAGGAGTCTTTCCTTAAATTCTTATTTTTCAATTTCTCACTATTCACATATTAAGATTATAGTGTCAAATCAAAAGAGAGTAAATACATGCATAATTTAAGATTTATGTGCTTGTGTTTTATTTATTCTTCTGAGTTGCCTTAAATGTTCTCAGTAATAAGGTAGGCATGAATAAATATGTTAAAATTCAAAAAAGTACTATTTTAGAAATATCTTCACTACCTCTGTTACTTACAGAATCCATGAGGTAAGCTTCCAATACTCCCGTTCCATCGTCAAGAGTAAATGTCATCACAAACACTTGTCGGAGGGGAACAATGCCCAGTGCTAATGAAGGAAAAAAGTTGAAACCATATGAATCTATGTCTTTTTTCTTTGACCACACTGTGCTTCCTCCAGTAAAAGCATGGAGTCTCACAACCACTATATGAAGTCCCACTATGTGAAGTCCCACTATGCCTTTTAATAAAAGTAAAGAAAAAAGCTGTTTTGTGATATTATGTTCCTGTTAATCTTGTTTACTAAAATAATTCGAGAAAAAAAAAAAAAGCATTCCTTTTTGTTCCCTAATACTAATATGTTAAGCTCATTTCAGAAGGGTAATTTTAGAATATTACACTACACCTATATAGAGACAATGACTCAAGAGCAATGGTATCTTTTTTTGTTAATTTTATTTTCAAAAATTTATGTTTTGGCTGCACTGGGTCTTCCTTGCTGCATGAGAGCTTTTTCCAGTTGTGAGTGTCAAGCAGGGGATACTCTCCATTGCACTGCCGGGGCTTCTCACTGTGGGGGCTTCTCTTGTTGCGGAGCACAGGCTCTAGAGTATGGGCTCAGTGGAGAAGGCAATGGCACCTCACTCCAGTACTCTTGCCTAGAAAATGCCATGGATGGAGGACCTGGTGGGCTACAGTCCATGGGGTCGCTAAGAGTCGGACAAACTGAGCGACTTCACTTTCACTTTCATGCATTGGAGAAGGAAATGGCAACCCACTCCAGTGTTCTTGCCTGGAGAATCCCAGGGACAGGGGAGCCTGGTGGGCTGCCATATACGGGGTCGCACAGAGTCGGACATGACTGAAGCGACTTAGCAGCAGGAGCTGCAGCAACTGGGGCACGAGAGCTTATCTGCTCTGCGGCATGTGGGATCTTCCTAGATGAGGGATGGAACCCATGTCCTTGTATTGGCAGGTGGATTCTTAACCACTGTACCATCAGAGAAGCCCCAATATCTTTTTAAAAAACTAAATATTGATATAGCATTATCTTTAAAATGAGTCGATCTTCACATAAAATATAAAAATGAATTCAAGAAAGGCAATTCAATGCATGTTAGCTTATGAAAGAGAAAATTTAAGTGCCAGAATGTTCTTACAAAAAACAGCATACAGTTCAATGGTTAGGATTTTGTAACCTGTCTCTATCCTTTGGATTTTAAGCACAGAGATCATTTATTTTTTAAAAGATAGCATCTGGTTGAATGATGCCAGAATCTGAGATTTCATAATTTGGTTAAGATGAGGAAAAAGGAAGAAATTAAAGTGATACTAAATCATATGAAAATGTATAGGTTAAGACGAATATCTTACTTTGTGTCTATAAATGAAAGACATTCAAAATGCTTATATAATGGAATATTGTCTTCCATCTGTGGAATTCATATTCAAATATGACTAATAATGGGGACAAGTAAGAAAAATAAATTAGGGCATAGAGACATGAGAAAAATCGTTAATATAGAGGAACTGATTTTAAAGATTCAAAAGTCCTCAATAGACTGTGGGCTAAAACCAAGAAGGATGAACATAAAACCTACTCTAAGGGACCAATAAGCAAACAAAGAACTATGTTAAGTACAGGATGACGAGACCAAGCTTGAAGTACACAGCAAGAAGCTCATGCAAAAGTTAACCTGGACTTTAACTGGACCACAAACAAAATATGAATTAGTGGTATCATATGCTAGATTAAAAGAGAAAGAAAACAAAACCAAGAATACAAACCAATATCTACACAATAAAATTTTCAGGCAAGCAGGAGCACTGCCCAATTTTAGGGAATAAAGGTTTTCTCCATATTCTAAAGTGGCCAACATCTGCAGCCCTATTTCTAGCTTTGAGTACCAAACTTTGAGAAGAACATGGGTAAAATGGAATGCTTATTGAAGAGGAGAAATAAAGCAGTAAGAAACATGGGAAAGTACCAAAGGAAGTGTGGGCACCTGCTTGGAGAAATAAGGGCTTAATGAATTCTTTACAGAGTACCTTCAAACGCACAGTTTACTGATTTTATAGACGAGGGAACACATGCACTCTAATTCTGTTAATAGTAGACAGAATGTGGCCCATGTTGAAATTGCAGGTAAGCAGATTTTGCCCCACTGTTAAGTACTGCATCTAAAAAGTAAGAGATTTTTTACCTTACAATGTAAATCCCGTGGACAGAGGAGCCTGGTGGGCTGCTGTCCGTGGGGACAGAGCCGTACATGACTGAAGTGACTTAAGCAATGTAAATGGGTCCCCAGTTGCTGGGGAGTTTTAAGCCAAGGCTAGATGACCACAGTTAATGATGTGATATAAAAAGACTCTTATTATTCCAGCTAAAGACTTGTATTGGGTAAAAAGTTGTAATAGCTAGCTCTAAAATTTTTTTCAAACACAAGATACCATAAACTGCAGAGATTTTTCACGAGTTGTATTTATCATTAGTACTAAATTACTGAAAATTAAAATGTAGTAAATGAAAAATACTGGCAGATTCTTAAAAGTACATTTCCAGGTTTTTTAAATATTTAAATTTTTATTATGATCACTGTGAATGGTTCTGCTTAAGAAAAACTAAACTTTAGCATAAACTTTGCTCTGATTTTAAAATATCCACAGATACTGAAATATTATGAGTGAGACTATCCTATACAAAGACAGTTACAATTACAGGACACAGAAATTTATCTAACCTTCTGCCACAGAAGAAGGAATCCACGTGTTTTACTAACCAGGGAATTTAGATTTTTTATTGGTCTCAAATTAGAGCAGTGTTTACATCTGAAATCAATAAAAGAAAAAATAATTTATTATAAGTAATTATTATAACTCATTTAATTATTATAAATCTTTGCTGTGCAAGCACGCACAATTTTAAAAATATATTATTAAACAAAAGAGCACTGCAATTAATGTATTTTAATGTGCATATTACAAACAATTATTAAAAAATAAACTTCTTACAATAGAAGCAATCAAAAAGATAGTACAGTCAGAATATACATTGCTAAGCTGATAATGAGAAAGGTTCCAAGTGAAGGCTGTTAGTTAATTTGGCTAATTTCCTTATTTGGTAAAGTGAAAAACTCTAAAGACTCTTTTGATTTATGGCTCTGAGAACAATATGTAATACCCAAAACCTTAAATTTATAAATATAGCCAATAGGAGAAAGTTACTCTAACTAAAGAAGTTAGTACTAGGACATATTTAGAGAATCATACTTTATGATGCCTAATGCTAGTTAGGGGTTTCCTTAGGTGGCAGAGTGGTAAAGAATCTGCCTGTCAATGCAGGAGATGTGGGTTCAATCCCTGGGCTAGGAAGATCTTCTGGAGGAAGTGCTAACTCATTCCAGTATTCTTGCCAGGATAATTCAATGGACAGAGGAGCCTGATGGGCTACAGTCCTTGGAGTCGCAGAGCTGGACAAGACTGAGCAACTGAGCATGCATGCACAATACTATATTTATTCTTTGTAATATAAATCAATATAAAATCACATAATACACTTAAATTGTACATTATCTAGTATAGATATTTTGCTTTACTTATATACAAACTTATAGATAAACCCTGATGCTGGGAGGGATTGGGGGCAGGAGGAGAAAGGGACAACAGAGGATGAGATGGCTGGATGGTATCACTGACTCAATGGACATGAGTTTGAGTAAACACCAGGAGTTGGTGATGGACAGGGAGGCCTAGCATATTGCGATTCACGGGGTCACAAAGAGTTGGACACACTGAGCCACTGAACTGAACTGAACTGACTTTTTATTATACATGTTAATATTTAGGAGATGTTGATAAGAAAATACATTTGGATAAAAACAAAATTAACATTTAAAAGGTTCATGCAGAATATTTTTCATTTGCAATCTAGGGAGGAACACAGGGTAACTATATTAAATATTATCTCCTTCCACTCTTCAAATACACCAAAGTGTCTTCTTTAACACGAAAAGCTAACTGGGTGAGTTACCTCCAAAAATGGCTGTAATACTAAACTTTAGAGATTGATAAAGTAACTATACAAATTAAAAATTAAAGAGTAACAAGCATAAATTAGAGAATTCATTACTTCCAAAGTAATGAAAGAGGAAAAAGGAGAAAAATAAGAACATTTTTATAAATTAATCCAACAGATGACTGGAGAAAAAAAATAAAGTAATAACAAAAAAAAGTGAGAAGGAAAACAACAATACTATGGTAAGCGTGGAGAAGGAAATGGCAACCCACTTCAGTATTCTTGCCTGGAGAATCTCATAGACAGAGGAGCCTGGCGGGTTACAGTCCATGGAGTCGCAAGAGTCAGACACGACTTAGCAACTAAACCACCACCACCACCACCACCAAGTGTAAAACAACATGAAATATAGTGTGGAAAAAAACCTAGATGTTTTAGTAATTAACTTATTTTAAAATCATCTACAAAAAACAACTAAAATCTATTGGTATTTATTTATGAGACCTACTAAAATATAACAACAAAGAAATATAAAAGCAATAGGATGAGAATAAGATACACCATGCAATTACCAACCAAAAGAGCTGATACAGTTATAAGAACATGAAAAAAAATAAACATTACAGCAAAAAATCATAATAGATGAAGTTATTAATAAGGATATATAGTACACTGAATTCACCAAGAAGATGAAATGCTAAACTTGAATGAACAAACAAAAAGGACTCAAAACTTATAAAAGTACACATTGACACAATAAAACGTCACATACCCACAATCACAGAGGACATTAACCAAGCCTCTAAGAAGGTACTATATAGTTAAAATCACAAAGGAAAGAAGGTTTGGAAACAATTAATAAGCTTGTCTAATGGACATAACTAAACACTACTAAACATTAAACACAACTGTTAGAAAATACACATTCTTTTAAAAATCTATGTAGTATGTACAAATTATGAACATATTCCTTGATAAAGCAAAGATGGATCATTATGAAATACATCAAGCTATTTGGTTAGAAAGTAATTAACTAAAATATTTAAGAATGTAGCACATAAAATGAGTGTGTGAAAAATTTTAAATACACAGTGAAATAATTCATGGGCCAAAGAAATAATAATGGAAATTGTGAAACATTTAGAAATGACAAGAAAAACAGTATCTATCAAACCTTTGGTTGAAGCTATGGCTACTTTCTCAGGGGAAAATTATAGAATTCAATATAAATATTTAAACATATACTAAAAAACAATGAATTAAGTGAGGCAAACATTCAATTTAAAACATTACATAAATAGAGTACTAAGGAAACCTACAGGAAGTAAAGGAAAAAAGTAAAGAACAATAATAAACAAAATACAGACCATCAACAAAAACAAAAGCTAGTTGCTTTGGCAAAAAAGGCCAAGGGTTAAAAAGTTTCAAATAATATGAAGTGAATTCAAGAAGAGATAAAAAGAAGACTTAAGCACTATGAATAATTCTATGTCAATAAATTTAAACCTGAAAAACAAATGAAATACTATTCTAGAAAACTTTCATTACTAAAATAGATTCAAGGACAAATTCTTAAAAGATGTGCAACTGCTAAAAAACTGAAGCAGTAGTTTCAGTTTATTAAAAAAGTATCATATCCAGAAATCTAAGTAAAGTTTTATAAAAACTTTAAGGTCTTGTCAAACATTTTGGTAAATATGACTATAATAATATTGGAAAAATCTATAAAATAAAAAGAACCATAGAGTTAAAAAAGTATAGAGTGGACTAGAAGTTTGATGAGATGCATGTAACTGCATACAAAACCTTACAAAAATTCTTCTACATCTCTTTGCAGAATTATTACAATCGGCTAAACACACACAGGACTTCCCTGATGGCCCAGACAGTACAGAATCCGCCTGCAGTACAGGAGACATGAGTTCGATCCCTGGATTGGGAAGATCCCCTGGAGGAGGGCATGGCAACCCACTCTAGTATTCTTACCTGGAGAATCCCTATGGACAGAGGAGACTGGCGGGCTACAGTCCATGGGGGTCACAGAGTCAAACACAATTGAGTGACTAAGCACATGGCACAAACACACACAAGAACCAAAACAGGGACCAATAATTCAACAGGAAAAACAAGTGAAAAATGTGTATATGGAATTCACAGAAGAGAAAACCTAAACAGCCAATAAACATAAGAGATGTTTAAACTCACAAAATCAAGATACTACTTGACGCTCATCAGTGTAACAGAATCATAGGTCGGACTAATACCAAGAGCTAAGTGTCAAAGAGAATTCGAGGTAAACAAATTTTTACACATTGCTGATTCAACCATATGGCAATCCACTCCAGTAGTCTTGCCTGGAGAATTCCATAGACAGGGGAATCTGGAGGGCTACAGTCCACAGAGTCACAAATGGTCAGACACAACTGAAACAACTTAGCATGCACACATGCACGACTGGACCATAATCATTGGAAAAACAATCTGATATTTTCCAGCAAAGCAGAAAATGTTCTATAACCCAAGGTTTCACAAAGCAGAACCCTTTGACTGTTTGACCAGGTGGAAACACAGATGTTATCTACACTGCCTCTTTCCCAACCTAGTAAGTAGCTCCTAATGTAATTTGATAACTTTTACTTTTTCACTGGCAATTCATTTATAACTTTGTGGCACAGAAATTCTGGAATTCAATGACTTAACTTTTACTAGGATGTAGCTCTGAACTTTCTCTGTAACAAGCATCTAAATTTTTAGAAAGCAAATGAATATTAGCCTTTAGGGCAGCCTTAAACCTACCAGAGTACAGACACTCAATATACATGCTATTCAAAGAAGAGACATTACCAAAAAAATCTATCACCTATAAACTGGTACTCAGTCACTATCCACTGAATACAGTGACAACTGGGATAAAATAATAAACAAATAAATAAAATTAAAAGTTCCCATTATTGAAAACATACCCATAGTGATGTATTTTTCCTTGTATAAGAAATGGAGCTGCAAGGTCAAGGACTTCCAGGTCTTCATGGCCAGATCTTACAGGAATTACGCTATGAAACTTGTCTGAGAGTTTGCAGATTTCACTGAGTGTACCTCCTATTAAAAGGGAACAAATAAACCCTTCAAATAGTACAAATATAAAGTAGACAAACTGGGGTATTTACTGTGCAGCACCTTAAAGGCGGTAAGACTAAAAGGAGGGACAGAAAGACAACAAATGCCATGAACTTAACACACTTACACATTTATTGTTAAAAACAGCAATTTGTAAACTTAGGATCCTATTCATTGATTAAAGAAACCACTGAGAAAAAATGCTGAGATATGAGCAAAATAAAAGGTTTGTGAAAGATGAAAGATGATGAACCATCATCTTTTAAAATTTATACAAACTGCTCTTTATGCCTGGAACACTTTGGTTCAAATGACCTAAAAAGAATAAATTTGAGAATGAAAAAATGACGGGATTCCCATTATTAAGTTTGCTATATACTACTACTGTCTAGGCAAATTTAGTCTTGAGTTTGAAATGAACCTTTTCAGTTTTCAGTTCAGTTCAGTCGCTCAGTCATATCTCTCTGAGACGCCATAGACTGCAGCATGCCAGGCCTCCCTGTCCATTACCAACTTCGGAGTTTACTCAAACTCATGTCCACTGAGTTGGTGATGCCATCCAACCATCTCATCCTCTGTCGTCCGCTTCTCCTCTTGCCCTCAATCTTTCCCAGCATCAGGGTCTTTTCAAATGAGTCAGTTCTTTGCATCAGGTGGCCAAAGTATTGAAATTTCAGCTTCAGCATCGGTCCTTCCAATGAATACTCAGGGCTGATCTCCTTTAGGATGGACTGGTTGGATCTCCTGCAGTCCAAGGGACTCTCATGAGTCTTCTCCAACACCATGGTTCAAAAGCATCAATTCTTTGGCACTCAGCCTTCTTCACAGTCCAACTCTCACATCTGTACATGACTACTTGAAAAACCATAGCCTTGACTAGATGGATCTTTGCTGGTGAAGTAATGTCTCTGCTTTTTATTATGCTGTCTAGCTTGGTCATAACTTCCCTGCCAAGGAGCAAGCGTCTTTTAATTTCATGGCTGTAGTCACCATATGCAGTGATTTTGGAGCCCCCCAAAGTAAAGTCTGCCACTGTTTCCCCATCAATTTCCCATGAAGTGATGGGACCAGTTGCCATGATCTTCGTTTTCTGAATGTTGAGCTTTAAGCCAACTTTTTCACTCTCCTCTGTCACTTTCATCAAGAGGCTCTTTAGTTCTTCTTCACTTTCTGCCATGAGGGTGGTGTCATCTGCATATCTGAGGTTATTGACATTTCTCCCAGCAATTTTGATTCCAGCCTGTGCTTCATCCAGTCCAGCGTTTCTCATGATGTACTCTGCATGTAAGTAAGCAGGGCGACAATATATAGCCTTGACGTACTCCTTTTCCTATTTAGAACCAGTCTGTTGTTCCATGTCCAGTTCTAACTGTTGCTTCTTGACCTGCACGCAGATTTCTCAAGAGGCAGGTCAGTTCAATTCAGTTGCTCAGTCGTGTCCAACTCTTTGCAACTGCATGAACCACAGCACACCAGGCCTACCTGCTGCTGCTGCTGCTGCTGGTAAGTTGCTTCAGTCGTATCTGACTCTGTGCGACCCCATAGACGGCAGCCCACCAGGCTCCCCCGTCTCTGGGATTCTCCAGGCAAGAACACTGGAGTGGGTTGCCATTTCCTTCTCCAATGCATCAAAGTGAAAAGTGAAAGTGAAGTCGCTCAGTCGTACCCGACTCTTAGTGACCCCATGGATTGCAGCCCACCATGCTCCTCCATCCATGGGATTTTCCAGGCAAGAGTACTGGAGTGGGGTGCCATTGCCTTCTCCGCCGGCCTCCCTATCCATCACCAACTGCTGGAGTCTACCCAAACCCATGTCCATTGAGTCGGTGATGCCATCCAATCATCTCATCCTCTGTCATCCCCTTCTCTTCCTGCCCTCAATCTTTCCCAGCATCAGGGTCTTTTCAAATGAGTCAGCTCTTTGCATCAGGTGGCCAAAGTACTGGAGTTTCAGCTTCAACATCAGTCCTTCAATGAACACCCAGGACTGATCTCCTTTAGGAGGCAGGTCAGGTTGTCTGGTATCCCCATCTCTTTCAGAATTTTCCACAGTTTACTGTGATCCTCACAATCAATGGCTTTGGCATAGTCAATAAAGCAGAAATAGATGTTTTTCTGGAATTCTCTTGCCTTTTTGATGATCCAGCAGATGTTAGCAATTTGATCTCTAGTTCCTCTGCCTTTTCTAAAACCAGCTTGAACATCTGGAAGTTCACAGTTCTTTTCAGTTTAACATTTAATTTAAATATAAATGTGAACAGTTCAAGTAATTGAAATTCCTGTATAGTGTTTATTCATTTTTCCTATGAAAAATCATCACACTCAAATGTTATGATAGGAAGGGCACTAAAACTATCCGGTTGGCTGAGAAGAAATAGAATGTTCAATGGCATACCATTATTAGAAGGCAGTCTTATCTCTGATTACTCAAACCTACCAGTACCTTTTCTGGTACACTTTTACTCAGACTGATAATTCTTCCTCTCCAGGGAAAGAGAACATGATTTATAAAAATAGTTTTGTGTAGTTCCTAAAAATTTGTGTAAAATTTATAGTGTTTAAATTCAATTGTGAGCGGTAAGTATTTCTGGCATAGTAGAGTAAGAACATTCAAAAATACACATCTCTATAATAGCAAAAAGAACTTCAGAACTCTAGAAATTACAGTAAAGAAACTGCCTGCAGTGTGGGAGACCTGGGTTCGATCCCTGGGTTGGGAAGATCTCCAGGAGGAGTGCATGGCAATCCACTCCAGTATTCTTGCCTGGAGAATTCCAACCACAGAGAAGCTGGCGGCTACAGTCCATGGGGTCACAGTCGGACACGACTGAGTGACTAAGCACAGAAATCAGCCAAAGGTCTGCAGCAATTCAAGGAGTGTCATTCAAAAATAGTGGATAAATTTTGGTGAGAACACCAAGCTTTGTGGCGTTTTAACTTGCCCGGCTCCCATACCTCTTTTCTCAGATCTGTAATATCAGGATCTAACTACAGTTAGATCCTAGCCTAGGCCTGGAGTTATAATACTCAGAAATACGATAAAATAGAAATAGCCTGGCTGGCAACAGTCCATAGGGTTGCAAACAAAGTCAATTACACATCAGGTTTACTACTCTAGGTGTTGAAGTTACATAGATTAAAATTACATGTATTCTGACCTCAGGGAAGTTTTACATTCTAATAAAGACAACAAATCTATAAACAGACAGATAAGGCACAAATATAAGAAGAAAATACCCTACTAGAAGTTCATATGGTATGTAATAAGAATGACTCAAATCTGCCTGATGAATCAGAAAAATGCCTGTGGCATGTAAGTGTTCATTAAATATTATATGTGAATTGCTGAATAAGAAGAATTGCTGCATTTACTTCTGAAGAAGTATTAGAACAAAATTTCCCAGGAAAGCAGCAATGGAATGGCAAAGAGGTACAGAGAAATACACTAGGTTTAAGATGTATCACCAGTTCAGTACGCCTACAGGGTGGGATGGGAATTGAGGTAGGAGATGAGATTGAAAGTATAAGGGATAAGTGGTAATTAGAGATAGAAGCAGGAGCTATGGGGACTTCTCTGGTAGGCTTCCTTTGGACCCTCAAGGCCAACTTGGCTAAGAACAGAATTCTGTGGGAGGCAGCAAAGCACAGAAGGACCCGAAGGCGTATTTGACATCCTTTTAGTTGGCTCTACAAGGACAGCTCTAATATAGTCTGATAGAATCATGGCTTTACTTTATTTTTAGGGCACATAAATAGTCTTACTTCATTTGTGTGTGTGTGTGCGTGCGTGTGTGTATGTCTTTGTTTTTATACTATCTCCTGGTACAGGTAAAAATACTGTTAATGAAGTAAGTTGTCACATTTCACTCGTAAAAGTGGCCAAGGTTTTTAAAGCTCTAGTATATCATAATGATGAGGGTAGGGGAATAGATAATTTCATATGCTACTAAAGCATATGCACACTATGATAACTTTCCTAGAGAGAAACTGGGTAACATTTACTCAATATTTGTACCCCCATAATTACACTTATCCAGGGGGAGATAAAGTTTATCACAGAGTTACTATGTCAAAAAACAGGAAGTAACTCAATTTCACTAGTCACTATATGCAAGTCAGGAAGCAACAGTTAGAACTGGACATGGAAGAACAGACTGGTTCTGAATAGGAAAAGGAGTACGTCAAGGCTGTATATTGTCACCCTGCTTATTTAACTTATATGCAGAGTACATCATGAGAAACGCTGCACTGGAAGAAACACAAGCTGGAATCAAGATTGCCGGGAGAAATATCAATAACCTCAAATATGCAAATGACACCACTCTTATGGCAGAAAGTGAAGAGGAACTAAAAAGCCTCTTGATGAAAGTGAAAAAGAAGAGTGAAAAAGTTGGCTTAAAGCTCAACATTCAGAAAATGAAGATCATGGCATCCGGTCCCATCACTTCATGGGAAATAGACAGGGAAACAGTGTCAGACTTTATTTTTGGGGCTCCAAAATCACTGCAGATGGTGACTGCAGCCATGAAATTAAAAGAGGCTTACTCCTTGGAAGGAAAGTTATGACCAACCTAGGTAGTATATTCAAAAGCAGAGACATTACTTTGCCGACTAAGGTCCGTCTAGTCAAGGCTATGGTTTTTCAAGTAGTCATGTATGGATGTGAGAATTGGACTGTGAAGAAGGCTGAGCACCGAAGAACTGATGCTTTTGAACTGTGGTGTTGGAGAAGACTCTTGAGAGTCCCTTGGACTGCAAGGAGATCCAACCAGTCCATTCTGAAGGAGATCAGCCCTGGGATTTCTTTGGAAGGAATGATGCTAAAGCTGAAACTCCAGTACTTTGGTCACCATATATTAACTCCTTGGAAAAGACTCTGATGCTAGGAGGGATTGGGGGCAGGAGGAGAAAGGGATGACAGAGGATGAGATGGCTGGATGGCATCACGGACTCGATGGACGTGAGTCTGAGTGAACTCCGGGAGTTGGTGATGGACAGGGAGGCCTGGCATGCTGCGATTCATGGGGTCACAAAGAGTCGGACACAACTAAGCGACTGAACTGAACTGAACTGATACTGGGAACCACTATACTGTGGTTGTTTTCTCATGTATAAAGTAGCTTATAATAGTATCAACTTCACAGGATTATTGTGATTATTAAATCAGTTAAGATATAGAAATTATTTAAAATAGTTTTCTATATGCTATAATGCATTAAAACAGCAAATGTTCATGAAAATACCACCAATGTTTATACACATATGTATTCACTTATATATATGTAATTATTTTTTAAAAGATTATGAATTACTTTTATAAACAAAAAACATCAGTAATAAAAATGTTCATAATCCATTGTAATAAAGATGTTCATTTACAAAATGAAACTAAAGTTTTCTCTATTGCAAATTAGATGCAGTCTTCTTTTATTATGTATTGTTATATAAATATTAGATAAAAATAAGACAAAAGTATAAAGAAATGCAAAAACAAATTTGACTTAAAGCTTCATTCTTTTAAAATACTGTATGTCAAGTTATCTTTACTTGAGTTAAGGATTTCTTCCTTGATTTAGCTGACTTTCATTGCATTTTTATGAAACAAGAGTGACATCCAGAGGCCAAGTCAACAGCAACTATATATAATAAACAGCTTCTTAATTATTATTCAGCTCAAAAATCATACTGGATCTCATTAAGATTGCATGTAGGACTCTAACAAGATGAACAAATGCAAACACTTAAGTTTAATGTATAATTTCAAAATGTCATTCAGTTCAACTTAGATATGTATATGTATATGTACATAGTTGAATCTAATTGTTACATATATTATGTTATATGAAATTTACAGCAACAATAGTTTGATTTTATATGTTCAAGGTTGCCCCTAAAATAAATTTAACAATGATTAATCAGGGAAAGGCAGAAGAAAAAGCTGTATGTTAATAAAATGGTAAAAACATCATACCTTCTATCAAAATTAGACAGTCATTTGAAAGTGGAAGAATACCATTATTTTTCACAAAATGGATAGCTACTTTTCGTTCTCCTTGATCTTTAGTGGTCCAGACCTTCGAATTATATAAGGATGTATTTTGTAGCTTGGTATCTGGGGTTTCGCTTGTACCCTCTTGCAAAATCTTATCCAAATCAATCTCATGTGGCACTTCTTGCCTAAAATCATCAACAATGGAATAACACAAAAACAACTGGTATAAGCTTAGAAAGTCAAATTTAACAAATTATCCAATTAAAAGAATGTTTATATGCTTATGAACCATCTACTTATTTTAAAATATTGAGATAATTCACTCTGCAGATTAAAGGACTCATTCAATAGAAGATATTTGATGACATTTCATGGTTAATTAGAACCATATCATAATTACATTAATAACCACAAATTTCCTTGCCTGGCTCTGTGATACCAAGATTATGTACAATTATTTCTTCACCAAATTGTTCTCCTCTGTAAGGAATGCTAAACCTCCCAGTAGGAACCCTATCTTCACTCCAGCTAAATATTCACTTACCATTTAAGTAATTTCACTTTCATAGGGTACCTATTTTATAGACCAGTATTTATTTTGATTCCTTTTAATCTAGAATATAATTTTTTAAAATCATATGGCAAAATATGATACAGTAGAAATTACATAATCCAGAATCAAAAGGTCTATTTCCTTTCCTGGTTCTGTCACCAATCAACTGTGTAACTTTAGGTAAAATCTCTTAACCTTACTAAATGTTCTACTTTTTTGTGTTGTCTTTGATATTTATCTAATCTTACAGCTATGGTTGGTCTTTGTTGCTGCACATGGGCTTTCTCAAGTTGTGGCGAGTGGGGGCTACCCTTTGTTGGAGTGCCTGGGCTTCTCAGGAGATTCCCTCGTGGCTCACCTGGTAAAGAATCTGCCTGCAATGCGGGAGACCTAGGTTTGATCCCTGAGTTAGGAAGATCCCCTGGAGAAGGGAACAGATACCCACTCCAGTATTCTGGCCTGCAGAATTCCATGGACTGTAGAGTCCATGGAGTCACAGAGAGTCCGACACAACTGAGCAACTCTCACTTCACTATGGGCTTCTCACTGAGGTGGCTTCTCTTGCTGAGGACCACAGGCTCTAAGATGCACAGGCTTCTGTAGTTGTACATGGGCTCAGCAGTTGGGGCCTGTGGGCTCCAAAGTATAGGCTCAGTAGTTGTGGTACACAGGCCTAGCTGCCCTGAGGCATGCGGCTACCTCCCAGGCCAGGGGTCGAACCAGCGCCCCTTGCATTACAAGGCAGATTCTTAACCACTGGACTACCAGGAAAGCCCCAAACCTCTTAACCTTTCTGAAATGTTTTCCTCATTTGAAGCCCAATAGATAGAAAACAATCCCTTGTTTTACAGAAGGAAATCTGATGGTTAAAAATCTCCACAAACAGTACCATACTTACATTTCAGAGGGGAAACCATATGTACATTAGTGTGCAGAGCACACACACAAACATGTCTGAATGACGATGTATATACATGTGTTTGTTACATACACAGAGAGAAGATAGTCAGATTGCATACATAGAGGAAGAAGGATTAAAAATAATTTTCAGAATATGTCTTGAGCCAATAGTAAGTACATATATATTCTAATGTCCTATATATTTACTCATTTATCTAAAAACTGATGCTTAAAGATTTTCAGAAACTGAGAAATCCTCAAATTATGTTCACTGTATTGTAGTTATGAAGCAGGACAGAAATATTTCCAACAAGGTAACAATTAGGAACTTCAACTAACTAGAAATCTTTTCTATTTAAGAATTTTAGTTAATAATGGTTTACTTTCAATATATTTTTGTTACAAATGAGAAAGTCTGCTTAAATATTTTCATTGTCTGTTACTTGTTTGCATGTATCAGAGCTACTAAATAGAATTTCAGATCTAAAAATAGCACCTATTTTTTTTTACTATTATGAAGAAATATCAAAAGGATTTATCTTTAAGGAATTAGTGTTTTCTCTTAAAAAGATGATCATTCTTTCAAAATACAATAGATTTAAACCATAACTGATTCACTTCCAGGACTTAAACTTATACATAAGAAAATATATATACATGAATTTTATGAAATGAAAACTTTGGTTTTATTACAGAAAATACTTACAGTAAATGACACTTAGGACAATAAAGTTTGACAGATTGAAAGAGTCTTCTGGGCTTATATGATCTCAGTTTTGCTCGGATACGGTATTGTTGAGGAGCGTTTTGTTTCAAAATAGCACACAGTGGAGTTTTCTCCAAATATTGATGAGCTGTAAGTACTATGAAGAATTTTTGGATTAAGTTAGATAAATCTATAAGGATATCAATACACTCATGACAAGAATCTCCATGAAAAAAATTACAATAAAATCAGTTGTATTAACTGTCAACTTTGGTAACATTTTACCACATCATCTCTGTCATTTTCTCTGTCTCTCCACATACATATATATATATATATATATATATATATGTATACACATAAATCTTAGGATACATGATTCACATATACATATATTCACATATTTATATATAAATAGATGAATTATTTGATAGTAATTTCCAAACATTATACCCCTTTACCCCTACTTCAGTGTGTATTTTACAAGAACATGAAATTTCATTAACATATTATAATACAATTTTCAACATCAAAATACTTACCAATAATTATCACTGAATCAACAGATGTTCAAATTTCTCCAACTAGCCCCATAATGCTCCTATTTAGCATTTTATTTTCAGGTCCAGGATCTAATCCTGAACTCTTTGGGGTCCTTCAGTGTAGAATAGTTCCTAAGCTTTTCTTCGTCTTTCAAGACGTTGATATACTGAGAATTTGAGGCTGTTTATTTGGGTGTGTCTCGTTTTTATCATGATCAGATATCAATTATGCATTTTTGGTAGGAATACTACCATGTAAGTGATACTGTGGCCCTCTCGGAGCATATGAAGAGGCACATGGCATCAGTGTTTTCACTCCTGGGGATGTGAACTTTGCTCAGCTCATTAAGGTGGTATTCAGTAGGTTTCTCCACTATAACCTTATTATTTTCCCCTCCATAATTAATAAAGCATTTGATAAAATATAAATATCCCAATTTCATCAAATGTTTAGAATCCTCCTAGCTTAGGATCCACTAATGATTGGCAACTTAATAAATTATCACTATCATGATTAAAAATGGTGACTTTTCCCCCTAACTTGATTATTTCTTTTATGTTTATCAGCTGCCATTCTATTTGAAATAACAATTTTCTATTCAACCACATTTATTTGTTTTCTTCTTTCTTTGCGCTCCATATAGACTAATAGATTCCTACTTTACTCAGGCAGTACTATCCCATCACTAGTAATTTTGACACTTAAATTGTGCCAGATTGACACCTGCCACCATTAACCTGTGTATTTCTCTACTTTACGGCACAATAAGATATTTCAGAATTATCTTACAATTCTCCTTCCCAATTCTGGAATATGTTATTTCTCCAAGAAGCCCTGGTTGGGGATATTATTTATAAACTAAGATCTGAACACTGCTGCTGCTGCTGCCGCTAAGTCACTTTAGTTGTGTCCGACTCTGTGGGACCCCATAGATGGCAGCCCACCAGGCTCCCCTGTCCCTGAGATTCTCCAGGCAAGAACACTGGAGTGAGTTGCCACTTCCTTCTCCAATGCATGAAAGTGAAAAGTGAAAGTGAAGCCGCTCAGTTGTGTCCGACTCTTTGCGATCCCATGGACTGCAGCCCACCAGGCTCCTCTGTCCATGGGATTTTCCAGGCAAGGGTACTGGAGTGGGGTGCCATTCTCTTCTCCGAAGATCTGAACACTAGGTGTGCTCATTGCTACTGGATGTCATTGTTTCCATTCCCTTTATCAACAGAGCTGGGGCACATATGCATATATGTTTACATCTATGCCAGTTAGGATGAGGTAGAGGAATAAAATATAAATATGGGTATGTTTTTGTTCTCATGGATATATGCTCTCAATATTAGATAGTGCTAAGTGAAAGTGGCTCAGTCGTGTCTGACT
The DNA here is from genome assembly GCA_006408695.1 of Aepyceros melampus. Classification (NCBI taxonomy): domain Eukaryota; kingdom Metazoa; phylum Chordata; class Mammalia; order Artiodactyla; family Bovidae; genus Aepyceros; species Aepyceros melampus. Next base: position 135,602 of record SJXQ01003082.1, on the reverse strand, counting down.
CTTTGCGACCGCCTGGACTATACAGTCCATGGAGTTCTCTAGGCCAGAATACTTGGAGTGGGTATCTATTCCCTTCTCCAGGGGATCTTCCCAACCCAGGGATCGAACCCAGGTCTCCCGCATTGCAGGTGGATTCTTTACCATCTGAGCCACAAGGGAAGCCCATGATGAGTTCCTTGATAAATATAAAGACAGACTTCATTATGCTCACTATTGTGCCTCAATTTCAAAGATGAAAATGGTCTTACTTGTAGCTGATAGTTGTTGACATCTTTCAACTTCATATAGTGATACTGATCCAGAGCCTATTTGGAAAAAGGAGAGAATTATATTTTAAAATCCATTAAAAGCTCAATGTGGCAATGAAACTATAAAACATTACTGACAGAAACTGAAGAAAAGCTAAGTCAATGGAGAAATTTGTTTATAGATTCATGTCACTTGTTCACGGAATGGAAAGTTCAATATTGTTAATAACTGATATTCTTCCCAATTGATTTGTAGATTCAATGCAATCTTAATCAAAATTGCATAGGCTTTATTATAGAAAAAGACAAGTGGATTCCATCAATTAAGTGAAAATGGCAAGGAATTTAAAATCTAAACATTTAAAATTTCTTGTTTAGAATCCTAAACAAATACTGAACTGTAATGATGTTCATTCAATGAAGTATTTAGGAGGTGTACTTACATCTGCAAATTACTTTGAAATCCATCAAAAACTAAAATGAATTGATGGATTAAAAAAGAGATAAAAGACACAGCAAAGAGAGTAAAAGGTTAACTGGAGAAACTGATGGTGGGAATATGAATGCTGACTGAACAACTGTTTCAACTTTTCTGTATGTTTGAAAGTTTTTCTTTTGTTGAAAAAGTACACTGTGATGGAAATAAGGGATAGGTGGATAAAATAATAAATTTACTAAATTTAATAGGAAGACTTGATGAATGCCATAAAATATAATTTTAAACAAAAGAGCAAAAATAGTGATCACAGCAACGCATTTTAATAATGCTTTCTAAAATGAAGAATTCAAGACTTAAAAAAGAGTTATTCACATTTTGCACTTACATGAGCTTACCACATTCTATTACATATAATAGTATGTTACATTTTTATAAATTATATGAAACATCATATACAAACATATGGATTACTTGTTCTTCTTCAACATCACTAATAAATGGCACAAAGACCCATGGTAAGAGAACTTGCATGGACATTGTAAACTGGCAAACTATAATTTCAAAGAATCTGATTACTTAATATTTGCCATTCTGCATGAAGTGAAATAATGCAAAAGCCTGATTAGTAAACAAATAATAAGAAAATAAGAGAAAAGATGTGTAAAACTGTATTAAAACAGTCTCCTACAAACTGATAAGAAAAAGATAAAAAGCCCAACAGAAAATCAGATAAAAAGTAAGAGCAGACAATTCAAAGAAGCAAAAAGGGTCAATAAATAGAAGATTTTTTAAGTTTCCAAGTACTCAGGGAAACTAAATATACCTAAAATCTGCCAAACTGAAAAAAGTACACAAATTGTTAAAGCAATACCACTGACAGTATAAGGAAGGGGCATGCTATTTGCATTTGAATCCTATGACTTTCTGGCATATAATCTGGTGTCATCTATGAAAACAACATGTGTTTACTCTTTGATCCTTCAACCCCACCTTTACGAGTTTATTTTAGAGAAAAAATAAGCTTGAATGTACAACTGTTCAAGGATGTTTAATAAAGCATTATTTGTAAGAGTAAGAAACTGAAAACCACCTGACTGTTTATTAAATAGAAAATGGCTCAATTCATTATATTAGATTGATGTACAATATAATGGAGCTATTAAAAGAATGAGTTTGAGTTATATGAATTAGCCCAAAAAGAGGTCTATGATTTATCATTAAAGAAAGCAACCAGTATACTAAGGTCTCACTTTTGTGAAAATTTTAAACAGAGAAAAAAGATACATATGTTCATATAGAAGTTATGTATATTTTTATAAACATGAATGGTTTGAAGAAATCATAGTCAACTGTTACCCTTCCCTCAGCAAGTGGGCATAAAGGCATGGAAAAGCTACCTAGCTTGATAACTGTCATATGTACTGCTTCTGTTATTTGAAAATAATCAGAAAAACATTTTAGGAGAAAAGAGATTTCAAAAAGTATAATTATAAATCATACTGGCTCTAAATGATTGTCAACTGAAGTAAATTGGCCTCATAATGGGTGGTTCAAGTTGTCACAGATTAGGCTAAAATGCTGTCATCAAGGTGCTATGAAATATGAAGAATTTTAAAGCACATAAAATGAAGAAATAAACATGGACAAAATAACCAAATCACCAGCATTTGAATGGCACTGACTTTTCCATCAGTTAATAGTAAGAGAGGTTGGGCAAATTATATGTTCCCATTACTCAACGCCTCAGTTTCCTTTCTGCAAAAGGGAACAATAATAGCAACCTCACAGGAGTACGGTTAGGATTAAATAATGACTGCTAGCACTTATTTGGAGAAGGCAATGGCAACCCACTTCAGTACTCTTGCCTGGAAAATCCCATGGGCGAAGGAGCCTGGTAGGCTGCAGTCCATGGGGTCGCTAAGAGTCGGACACGACTGAGTGACTTCACTTTCACGCATTGGAGAAGGCAATGGCAACTCACTCCAGTGCTCTTGCCTGGAGAATCCCAGGGACAGGGGAGCCTGGTGGGCTGCCGTCTATGGGGTCGCACAGAGTCAGACACGACTGAAGCGACTTCGCAGCAGCAGCAGCATTTATTTAGTGCCTATCAAGTCACAGATGTTAATTTTAATGCTTATTATTGCTGATACAGATAGAAAGAGCATAAATATTCATTAAATAGATCAAAGAAGGGAAGAAGTTAGGTTGTAGGAAAAAAGAAACATAGGGGATAGAAACATGACATAGATTTTAAAGCTCAGAATGTACAAGCAAATACTGAGACAAAATGGTAAAGGAAAAATTATTACAGATTGAGTAAATTTTTAAAATTTATATTTGAATAGCCATCTATTCAGGTAGATAATAATATAAATATACCACCAATTATCTGCTAATATTTTATAATTAGGTACTTGAATAACTCAATAAAACTGGGAAGTCTTAAGATACGTATGATCAAAAAATACTTGGGCTATTGGAAGTAAAGCAGCTAGAAACTAACAAGCAAACAGTTGACTGGGAATTGAATACAGATTTTAATAAGTATATATATTTTTGTTGTCATTGTTGTTGCTTACTCGCTAAAGTTGTGTGGGCCTCTTTGCCACCTCATGGGCTATAGCCTGCCAGGATCCTCAGCTCAGTTCAGTAGCTCAGTCATGTCAAAATCTTTGTGACCCCATGGACTGCAACACACTAGGCTTCCTTGTCCATCATCAACTACTGAAGCTTGCTCAAACTCATGTCATTAAGTCAGTGATGCCATCCAACCACCTCATCCTCTGTCCTCCCCTTCTTCTGCCTTCAATCTTTCCCAGCATCAGGGTCTTTTCCAGTGAGTCAATTCTTTGCATCAGGTGGCCAAAGTATTGGAGCTTCAGCTTCAGCATCAGTCCTCCAATGAATATTCAGGATTGATTTCTTTTAGGATTTATTGGTTTGATCTCCTTGCTGTCCAAGGGACTCTCAGGAATTTCTCCAACACCACAGTTCAAAAGCATCAGTTCTTCAGCACTCAGAGTTCTTTATGGTCCAACTCTCACATCTATACATGACTACTGGTAAAACCATAGCCTTGACCAGATGAACTACTGTCGGCAAAGTAATCTCTCTGCTGATTAATATGCTGTCTAGGTTGGTCTTCTCTTCATGGCATCTGGTCCCATCACTTCATGGCAAATAGATGGGGAAACAGTGGAAACAGTGACAGACATTATTTTTGGGGGCTCCAAAATCATGGCAGATGGTGACTGCAGCCATGAAATTAAAAGACGCTTGCTCCTTGGAAGGAAAGTTATGATCAACCTAGACAGCATATTAAAAAGCAGAGACATTACTTTGCTAATAAATGTTCGTCTAGTCAAAGCAAGCATCTTTTAATTTCATGACTGCAGTCACCATCTGCAGTGATTTTGGAGCCCAAGAAAATAAAGTCTGTCATTGTTTCTCCAGTTTCCTCATCTATTTGACATGAAGTGATGAGACTGGATACCATGATCTTCATTTACTGAATGTTGAGTTTTAAGACAGCTTTTTCATTTTCCTCTTTCACTTTCATCAAGAGGCTCTTAAGATTTTCTTCACTTTCTGCCATAAGGGTGGTGTCATTTGCATATCTGAGGTTATTGATATTTCTCCTGGCAATTTTCATTCCAGCTTGTGCTTCATTCAGCCTGGCATTTAGCATGATGTACTCTGCATATAAGTTAAATAAGCAGGGTGACAATATACAGCCTTGACATACTCCTTTCCCAATTTGGAACCATTCGTTGTTCCACGTCCAGTTCTGTTGCTCCTTGACATGCATACAGATTTCTCAGGAGGCAGGTCAGATGGTCTCGAATTCCTATCTCTTTAAGAATTTGTTTATGAAGCATCACTACATAAAAAGCTAGTGGATGTGATGGAGTTCCAGCTGAGCTATTTCAAATCCCAAAAGATGATGCTGTTAAAATGCTACACTCAATATGCCAGCATATCTGGAAAACTCAGCAGTGGCCACAGGACTGGAAAAGGTCAGTTTTCATTACAATCCCACTAGGCTCCTTTGTCCATGGGACATTTTCAGGCAAGAATACTGGAGTGGGTTGCCATTTCCTTCTCCAGGGGATCTTCCTGACCTGAGAATTAAACCCATGTCTCCTGCATTTCCTGTATTGGCAGGTGGATTCTTTACCACTAAGTCACCTGCAAAGCCCAATAGGTATATATGCACACACATAAATGTATATGCTGCTGCTGCTGCTGCTGCTAAGTCACTTCAGTTGTGTCCGACTCTGTGCGACCCCACAGATGGCAGCCCACCAGGCTCCCCCATCCCTGGGATTGTCTAGGCAAGAATACTGGAGTGCGCTGCCATTTCCTTCTCCAACGCATGAAAGTGAAAAGTGAAAGTGAAATCACTCAGTCGTGTCCGACTTTTAGCGACCCCATGGACTGCAGCCTATCAGGCTCCACCGTCCATGGGATTTTCCAGGCACTAATATAACCCAAATCAAGTAATCCTAACCATTCCAATTTGAAAATGTAATGACATAATTAAGGGGGGAGTAATTTTTTTTTGTATTAGGACACATAAAGGTTTAGCATATCTTTTTATAATGAATATCAATTTAACAAAAAAAGAGGAGATAGGGAGATATTAAAAAAGAAAATTTATGTTGATGTAGTAATTTTACTTAACAGAAACTAAACTGGCAGCATCAAAAATCACCCTTAGTTATTAGGGGTATGGAATTAACAGATATATACCACTATATATAAAAACTGGTAAATAACCAGAATTTACTGATAGCACATGGAACTATATTCAATATCTTGTTAATAACCTATAATGGAAAAGAATCTAAAGCTGTACACCCAAAACTAACACAATATTATAAGTCAACTACAGTTAGATAAATTATTAAAAAACTGTCCTTACTTGAAATGTTTGAAAAGCTGTCCTCTTGCTCTGATTGACATATACCACCAAAACTCTGGTTGGGGGGCAAATCTGCAGATTCTAAAATCCTATAATTGAAAGAATACAACTTTTAATTGCATAAAGCATAGTTAAACAACAGTCAGATTACCCACAGAAACCAAGAGATTAGTGAAATTACATGAAAATTCTCTGTGCGTTTTTGTGTGTGTACGCATTCTTCAGTAGGTCTATAGCTTTCATCAGATTATCAGGGTGTTCCAAGAGACTCACCCAAGTCTAGAAAGATACAAGTGAAAAATGGGATCATGAAATATTACAAATAAGCTGGGTATATAATGCATGTCATTCTAAGTCAGAACAATCTCACTCTAGACTCAAGCAATGAAATACTATATGGCTATATTCTGCAATCTAAGAAATAAAGTAGGAAAACTGATATAAAGTTATTAAAATAGCAAATTTCATTGATGTTAAAGTCATCTTGATTTCAATATGTTAAAACTTAGAAAATAGTTCAGTTCAGTTCAGTTCAATCGCTCAGTCGTGTCTGACTCTTTGCGACCCCATGAATTGCAGCACGCCAGGCCTCCCTGTCCATCACCATCTCCCGGAGTTCACTTCAATTTACTGAACAGGATATTTTCTATATCTCTTTGAAAATATGTAGAAGACTTTTTATTTCCCCAGAGTATAGGTCAAAGAGTTTCTATACACAATGACTAATAGGAATACTTCATGGAAAAGGGAAGTACAAGCATAGCAGGATTTAAGGTACTACTCACTTTCTGGGCACACCTGAAAGTTTTAAAAATATGACACCATGAAATAATTCTGCTATCTATTTTCTTAGGTATACACACTTTAGAAAGGCAGTATTTTTTCCATGAGGACCAAGTACGTTTGGCATTCTAGATATACATATATATCAAGTTTTCCAAACTTTAGCTAAGCTCCAGTTTCCACTGTTTGTTTCCATACTTAGAGAAGGTGGAAAATGATAGAACATAATGTGCAAAGATTAAAGGTAAGAAAGAATATAAGTAAATGTTGGAAAACTAAAGACTATAAACTCAGCTCTGCTACTGTTTAGCTATTTGAACCAACAATCACTTGATTTGTTTCATTTGGTTTAGCTATTTAAAAAAAAATGGATAATGGCACAGAAGCCTCTGAGAATCAATTACAAGGGACTCATTAGATTCCCTCTCCTCACCTCAGAACTACATTATCTTAGAAATCAGCTTAATTAATACCTTATTTACAATTTCTAGATAGGTATATAATAGGCTTACTTTTTCAGCTGATCCACATCGGAGTTATTTTCAGGCAAGACTCTGATTCCCCGACCATAACTTGTGCCTCCATGAAGATGAAACTCTAGGGCTAAAGACGTTGCCAGGTTCTCTGAACTGACTGACTGAAGTTTGGTATGGAGGCTATAAATTCTAAGGAAGCTTCCAACCTAAAAGCAGATGGTTTATTATTTAGAAAATGTATACAATTAAAAAAAAAACTCTGATACAATATTTAACAACTAATATGGGGTATAGACCAATAAGCAGGGGTGCTGACCCATCAGAAAGGGAACTGGTATGCTACACTGATGCATATTCAGTATTAGCCCCAAGGACACCATGTTGAAACCAAAATGTGTGTATGTATACACACATATGCATGTACAGATACATATGCATGCAGTTTTTCAAATCTAAAGCCACATTTTCATTTTGGGGATATTAAGACATGAAATACAATTGAGTCTTAGCTTTAGTAAAATATAGAAGCTTAGAAACCTATTACCTAAATCAAATCCAAGCCCCCTATTTGATTAGGGTTGTTGAAAATAATCTGCTTTAGCTAATTTAAGGTGTCACTGATAGCTGGCTCACTCAGTTGTGTTTGACTCTTGCGACTTCATGGGCTGCAGCCCACCATGCTCATCTGTCCATGTGATTCTTTAGGCAAGAACTGTGGAGTGGGCTGCCATTTCCTACTCCAGAGAATCTTCTTAACCAGGGATCAAATTCGTGTCTCCTGCATTGCCAGGTGGATTCTTTACCATTATGCCCACTGGGAAGCCCAACTTCAGGTAACAATTAACTAAATATGACCACTCTCATTATGAGACTACTAGACTATCTTAAAATGTGTTATTATATAAAAATAATAAACTTCCTCTATTCCACAAGAATTCACCTACCAGTTCAAGAGATGCAAGAGACACGGGTTCAGTCCCTGAGTTGGGAAGATTTCCTGGAGTAGGAAGTGGGAACCCACTCCAGTATTCTTGCCTGGGAAATCCCATGGACAGAGGAGCCTGGTGGGCTACAGTTCATGGGGTCTCAAAGAGTCTGATACAACTGAACAACTCTGAATGCAGCACACATTCCACAAGTTTGATGGAAGGAAAACATTTGTAAAAACAATTTCTGTCAGGACACCATAATGTGAAACACATTCTGTGAGTTCAAATGTAGAATTAAACCAAATATATTTTTGAACTAAATGTCCTATTGTTAATTTTAGATGTTGTGCCAAACTTAATCTTAAAAATTTAACTCAGAGGACCATTATATCTACTATTGTGGGCAAGAATGCCTTAGAAGAAATGGAACAGCCATCAGAGTAAACAAAAGAGTCTGAAATGCAATACTTTGATGTAATCTCAGAAAAAAACAGAATGACCTCTGTTTGTTTTCAAGGCAAACCATTCAATATCACAGTAATCCAAGTCTATGCCCCAACTAGTAGTGCTGAAGAAGCTGAACAGTTCTATTAAGACCTACAAGACCTTATAGAACTCACACCCATAAAAGATGTCTTTTTCATTATAGGGAACTGGACTGCAAAAGTAGGAAGTCAAGAGATACATGGAATAACAGGGAAATTTGGCCTTGGAGTATGAAACGAAGAAAGGCAAAGGCTAATAGATTTTGCCAAGAGAACACACTGGTCTTAGCAAACACCCTCTTCCAACAACACAAGAGAAGACTCCACATGGACATCACCAGATGGTCAACACCGAAATCAAGATACATTCTTTGCAGCCGAAGATGGAGAAGCTCTATACAGTCTGCAAAAACAAGACCAGGAGCTGACGGTGGCTCAGATCATGAACTTCTTATTGCCAAATTCAGACTTAAATTGAAGAAAGTGGGGAAAACCACTAGACCATTCAGGTATGACCTAAATCAAATCCCTTATGACTATGCAGTGGTAGTGAGAAACAGATTCAAAGGGTTAGATCTGCTAGAATGCCTGAAGAACTATGGATGGAGGTTCATGACACTGTACAAGAGGCAGTGATCAAGACTATCCCCAATAAAAAGAAATGCAAAAAGGCAAAATGGTTGTCTGAGGAAGGCTTACAGATAGCTGAGAAAAGAAGAGACACTAAAGGCAAAGGAGAAAAGGAAAGATATACCCATCTGAATGCAGAGTTCCAAAGAATAGCAAGGAGAGATAAGAATGCCCTCCTCAGTGATCAATGAAAAGAAATAGAGGAAAATAATAGAATGGGAAAGACTAGAGATCTCTTCAAGAATATTAGAGATACCAAGGGAACATTTCATGCAAAGATGGGCACAATAAAGGACAGAAATGGTATGGACCTAACAGAAGCAGAAGATATTAAGAAGAGGTGGCAAGAATACACAGAAGAACTGCACAAAAAAGATCTTCATGACACAGATAACCATGATGGTGTGATCACTGGACTAGATCCAGACAACCTGGAATGTGAAGTCAAGTGGGCCTTAGGAAGCATCACTACGAACAGAGCTAGTGGAGGTGATGGAATTCCAGTTGAGCTATTTCAAATCCTGAAAGATGATGCTATGAAAGTGCTGCATTCAATATGCCAGCAAATTTGGAAAACTCAGCAGTGGCCACAGGACTGAAAAAGGTCAGTTTTCATTCCAATTCCAAAGAGAGGCAATGCCAAAGAATTCTCAACTACTGCACAATTGCACTCATCTCACACACTAGCATAGTAATGTTCAAAATTCTCCAAGACATGCTTTAACAGTACGCAAACTGTGAACTTCCAGATGTTCAAGCTGGATTTAGAAAAGGCAGAGGAACCAGAGATCAAATTGCCAACAACCGCTGGATCATGGTAAAAGCAAGAGAGTTCCAGAAAAACATCTACTTCTGCTTTATTGATTATGCCAAAGCCTTGACTATGTGGATCACAATAAACTGTGGAAAATTCTTTTTAAAAAAAAAAAAAAACTGTGGAAAATTCTTCAAGAGATTGGACTACCAGACCACCTGACCTGCCTCCTGAGAAATCTGTATGCATGTCAAGAAGCAACAGTCAGAACTGGACATGGAACAACAGACTGGTTCCAAATAGCGAAAGGAGTCCTTCAAGACTGTATCTTGTCACCCTGCTTATTTAACTTATATATAGGGACTACATGCGAAATGCTGGATTGATGAAGTACAAACTGAAATGAAGATTGTTGGGAGAAATATCAATAACCTCAGATATGCAGATGACCCCTTTATGGCAGAAAGCAAAGAAGAAGTTAAGAGCCTCTTGATGAAAGTGAAAGAGGATGGTGAAAAAGTTGGCTTAAAACTCAATATTCAGAAAACAAAAACCATGGCACCCGGTCCCATCACTTCATGGGCAAATAGATGGGGAAACAATGGAAAGAGTGACAGGCTTTATTATTTGGGGCTCCAAAATCGCTGCAGATGGTGACTTCAGCCATGAAATTAAAAGATGCTTGCTCTTTGCAAGAAAAGCTATGACCAACCTAGATAGCATATTAAAAAGCAGAGACATTACTTTGCCAATAAGGTCCATTTAGTGAAAGCTATGGTTTTTCCAGTAGTCGTATATGGATGTGAGAGTTGGACTAAAAGAAAGCTGAATGCTGAAGAATGGATGCTTTTGAACTGTGGTGTAGAGGAGACTCTTGAGAGTCCCTTGGACTGCTAGGAGATCAAACCAGTCCATCCTAAGGAAATGAGTCCTGAATATTGATTGGAATGACTGATACTCTAGCTGAACTGACTCATTTGAAAAGACCCTGATGCTGGGAAAGATTGAAGGCAGGAGGAAAAGGGGATGACAGAAGATGAGATGGTTGGATGGCATCACCAATTCTACAGACATGAGTTTGATCCAGCTCCGGGAGTTGCTTATGGACAAGGAAGCCTGGCATGCTGCAGTTCACAAGATCACAAAGAGTCAGACATGACTGAGTGACTGAATTGAGTCCTAAAAATACCTTTAATACACAGTATTTGATATTCTCTTAAGAAGACTTAAAAAGAGACACATACAGAATATTATTAAAGAAACTGACTTCTACTGAAGGAAGAATCTGTATAACCTAAATCATATTTATTATAAATCAATTTCCTACCTCTGCTTATTATTGTCTCAGTTCATTGTATTTCTTGTCATTACTCTATGGATTTGATAGAGGAGAGAAACGGTGGGGAAAGAAAAGGAGGGGGAAATCCATACTCCTTGAGCTAATTCTTCATTCTCAAGGATACTTTTCCCAAATAAATCATGTGTTTTATAAAGAGGTAAAGCATTTATTCTTTTCTTCCCTGACTTCTAACACTGATAGAACAGCAAGGGAGCAGGGCAAATAAACTCAAAGAAGAAAACACAAAAGGAAAAAGAAAAAAAAGATGACAAATTGATTTTCCTCATGGTCTCCAAAGTAAAGTAAAAAGAAAATATAAAATATATTTCTGTTTATGCACTTCTATCTCATTCTTTTTGAACATTTATTACTCTATAATTATTTTTAATATACTCAATATATTAGAACAGTATTTGTATGGAATCTACAAAGTACTTAAGGCCAGACCCAGGTGAAAGATACCATATCCCTAAGTGAAAAGTTTCAAAATATAATGATAATTTCCTAATTAACTATTCTCTAACATCAATGCAATTTCTGTCAAAATCCCCAGTGCCTTTCTTGCAACTGTAAAAATTGATCTGAAAGTGAATAGTTAAGTTATTTTGAAGACTGAACTGGGAGTGAGGGCTTAACCTATGAAGTTTCATTTAAAAATAAAGGTATAAAAATTAAGACAGGCTGGTATTAATGGAGACACATGTATGATCATGGAGAAATCTTAGAAATATAATGTCAAAGGAGAAAAGCAATTTATAGAATGATAACTATATGCATTTTTCAGAAAAAATTCATAAAATAAAAGCATACTAAACATGGGTGTACATACCTACATGGTAGGATAAATAAAAAAAGGATATTGGGAAGCAAAAAATTAGGATAGGCAGAAGTACAAACAAGGTTCCACACATAGTTTCATTTCTTAATGTTAAAAATACCTAAAATAAGTGTGCAAAACATTTATAAATATTAAGTTTGGGTGACAGACATATGGATGTTCGTTTGTCTCTACTACTGCATTTCATAAACAAAATAATATTTTAAAGATCAAGAGAGAATTTATATATACATAGGCTATAAAAATGACAAGTTGCTATTTCCAGAAATTCCTTCTGGAGGCAGCATTGTATTTTTTTAAGCTTCCTAAATATACTATAAAATATGCCAGATGCACTGTTAAAATAGGCAAATACATAATAAATATTCTTGTTGTTAATGTGGTAAGATTCCAAAAACACAGGTGAGGGAATCATAACCCCGAAATTATAAAATATATGTCTAAACACTGTTATAAAAGTCCATTTTAATACATAAACAAAAAAAGCAAAACAAACTAGCTATTAAAGAAATTATTATTCCTTTTTAAATAATTTAAATATTCCCTATAAACTTTCAAAACTTTCCCTTTAGGTTTAACATTTTTAATAACCTGTATATGTCTGAAAATAATCAAACTATAGTTCTTGGGTCACTGAATGCCAAACATACTAACTAGGTATATTTTATAATTATTTTTAAATTGTGTCAGAATAAGTCTGGGGATTGAAAATACCCTGCTTTTGTTTATAGACAAAATGTTTGAAATGTCATTATGTATGTGTGTGTATTAAATGTTTAGGAATGTGAATCTTACTTAAAAAGCAAATTTTCAGAAAAAATGTTAAAAACATTACAGCTAAAAAACTTAAGTTGTAAAATGTATTGTACAGAGAATTCAATTATATCATACTTTATAACTACCTTAATTGTTCTTTATTAAATAAAATAAAAACCACATTTTTCCTGTTCCTATTCAACAAAAATACATGCATTCCATGCATTTCATTAGAGATATGCAACTTTAACCAGTTTTCTTCAAGCGCTGATAAGAATTCATTGGCTATCAGTATCATTCAACTCTGGGGATTTCTTAAATTAGTATGAAATGGTTGGAATGGAGGTTACCTTAGAACAAATAAAATATGCTATCACTGTACATTAAATAAAAGCCTACAGTTATACTGTTTTTATACAGATAAAATTATTTCCATTTTTCTATAACATTACAGATAAATATGTCATGATATCTTTAGAGAAAAATTAATTGCCTACATTTTCTTAATTATGTGTGCTCAGAGCACCCTCTAGTGGGTGAGATAAAGCAGCGAAAAGGGAGATGAAAAAAATTTTTTTAAATTTCAGGAGGCTCACTGATTCATTCATTCATCAGAATATAGTATTTACTTCACCCTTACAATATGGAAAGCATTGTGGTACGTACTGTTCAGGACTTGGACAAGAGAGAGGAACAGAATGACCTATAGAAGCAGCACGGAGACAGGGAAGGGAATTAAATGGTAAAAGTCAAATCTAAAATGTAAATTTTTTCCTTTGTAAAAGAACTCTACCTTAAAAGAACTGTATCTTAAAAAGATTGTAGAATTGGCTTTACCATTATATATATTTTTGAAACTAATCAATGCAGATAAAATCAGGGAAAAACATCAAAATATATCTTCAACGGTCAATTTTCTGACATAAAGTATGAACACACTCACAAAGGAAAAAAAAGTGCACTTATCACCTTCCTTGATCTGGCCTTGAACCTAATGTATTGAGTTGGGTGGGCTTATTTGTAACATAGTATGAAAGTGGAAATATTTTCTCTCAAGAACATTTATTTGCAAAAAAGAAATTAGGTACTCAAATTCCTATCTAAAAACCTGCAGTTCACTTTCACTGTTTTCCTCCTATTAAGTTGGCTGTGTACCTCCCTCAAGGTAGGATGGAAGCTTTATTTGCAATAAAGAAAATCATTTCTTTATACTGCTTAAGAGGATTAGCTCTGGAAGCAGACACTGTACATTCAAATACATGCTTCACCCAAGTGGCTGTGAAATCTTGGGCTTAACCTCTGAGTGCCTCAGTTTTCTCATTTGTAAAACAGAAATGATAGTATCTACTGCATGAGACAGTGCTAAATACATATGAAGTGCTTCATAAATGTTACTATTATGATCGCTATTATTAATGATACTCTTCTTGGGAAGAAAGGATACTTGCAAATATATAGTAAAATGAAGAAAAATATTCCTTAAAATGTTATTAATAAACAAGAAGTGCCATAATTAAGCAGGATGCTTTTACCTAGAAAATTTTATCTCAAAAACTGAGCAAATTCTCATAAACTGCATGATACACACAAACAATTTACAATATATTTTAGAGGTAGAGTAAACAATTTCTTAGACCAATGAGTACAAAGTTAAAGACTGGATTTTATCAAACCAATTAAAAAAGCTTAGCATTTTTAAAGTTTACAAATATTTCATACATCCTCCATCAGTTTCAGCAAATTTTATTGCAGGGTAAAATTTTTCTTTCTTATTTTCATAGCAAAATTGGGCACAGTTTGAAGAGATTCAGAAATGCTCTTAAATTTTAAAAAGTTGTTCAAGCCATTATAATTTAATGTATCATCTAATCATTTATTTTAAACATGCATTTTACAAATTAGAAATTAAAGAAAAAATAAATTTGGAATTGATTTCTAGACCTCAAATATCACCTACCATGTGATTTACCCTGAAATTAATAAAAATACAAAAGACAAACAAGTTTGCAATATAACATCACCTTTAGAGATTTAGCCACTTGAACATGGTTATCATAGACTAAAATGTCTACTGTAGATTCTGCAGCTGGCGGATGCGACTTAAATCACCTTCAAGAGCAAGGTCCTGCATTAAGACTCTCCAAGATGGGAATGGGGTCTTGGTGCCATCCCACACCTGCACAAGAGGCAGAACAGAACTTTAATGATCTTATATAAAACTGTAGAGGCTAAAAGAGGTTTATTTGCTGGTGATATAGCTTAAAAGTAATTAAATATATTCCCCCAAATATCTGCTAAGGTTTAAATATAATCTATATTTTTTCCTGATTGTACAAGGACTACATATGTATAGGCAATGAATAAAATATAAGTAAAAAAAATTCAAACTGTGAGCTTAGAAAAATGATTAACACGTTGCTAAATTTTATTCTTTTTTCTTTTGTGTATTTATAATATATATGCCTTTTCCTTTTTACCAAACTGGCATTCTACTCTGCTTTTCATTTCTTACTTTACTGCTGGGTAGTTTTTCAAGCAACCTTATATTAGATGTAATGAACACAAATGAATGACAATCATAGGTCCTGGAAAAGGGAAAGGTATGTTGGATTGCTATTTAAGTTACCTTGAGATAGAGATGGAAAAGGAGCACAGCACAAGTACGCACTATCCCATCCTTAAGACTTGAACTAGCTTGTGCAGTGCTAGGTTGCTAGAGATGACTGATGCTTTATTATGCTAAAAAGGCATCGCAAAAGACTTTTAATGAGAGGTGGGAATGCCCCTGCATGTCCCAAGTTGGGCTGTACAACAGAAAACAGCTACTTTCTTTCTTTGTTTGTTTTTTTCAGTTGATGTGGAGCTGATTTACAATGTGTTAGTTTCAGGTGTACAACAAAGTGATCCAGTCACACATGCATGTGATCAGTTACACATGTGTGCAATCAGTTTCACACGTGTGAGCACGCACATACATACATGTTATCTTTTTCATATTCTTTTCCATTATAGGTTATTACAAGATATTGAATATAGCTCTCTGTGCTATACACAGGTCCTTATTGTTTATTTTATATATAGCAGTGTGTATCTATTATTCCAAATGCCTAATTTATTCCTCCTCTTGTTCTTTCCCTTTTGGTAACCATAAATTTGTTTTTCTATGTTTTAAAGTCTATTTCTGTTTTATAAATAAGTTTATTTGTTTTATTTTTTAAGATTCCAATCATTAGTGATATCATATGATGTTTGTCTTTCTCTTTACTTAGCACCATAATGTCTAGGTCCATCCATGTTGCTGCAAATGGCACTATTTCATTCTTTTTTTGGATAAATAATATTCTATTGTGTGTGTGTGCATGCACTTAAAAATGGTATATCTTCTTTATTCATTCATCTGTTCATAGATATTTAGGTTGCTTTCATGTCTTGGGTATTGTAAATAGTGCTGCTATGAAAACTGGATGTATCTTTTCAAATTAGTTTTAGCCTTTTCCATATACATATACATAGTCATTAGAGTACAGTATTCCATAATACATAAATAATTCACAAAATTCTCTATTGCTACAATCCAAGTTTTTTTCTGATTTTTGTCACTGTTAGAAATATATGGAGAAATATTCCCTTAAAGGCATTTTCTCACATTTTAAATTATTAGTATAACATAAATTTACGAAAAAGAGTTGTTGAGATGTATAGAGAGACTTCTGAGATTTCTTTCAAATTGTCCTCAAGGAAATCTTATTAAAATAATTTCTTATATTCATAGCACTATATTTTAAAATAATCTCTACATGAAAGTTGTTTCTACTTATCTGAAAAGGCTATCAATAAAAATGGGATGCATGCATGATTTCTTGCTTTAGAGAGAAAATGCAGATTCAGCTATGTCAGCTAAAAGGTGGCAGGTTTTACCTCAGAATTACATACTAACAACATAGCAGTCAAAAGATGAGAATACGTCTGTGCACAGCAGATTCATTATCATTAGAATTGTCTGATGATTAACAAATGCTCATTTGTTAAGTAAGTCACTTTGGGCATAAAGTATGACTAGTTGACTTAAAATACTTTCTCATTTTGTTTGGATGATTTTATGTTGCTTTAGCTTCAGTTTGTCATATTTAACTCATTTACCCTTTTTTATAGCACACATTTACTTTCTCAGATTATTTCATGTATATATAAATATATGCTATTTTCAACTTCAGAAACTTCCTATTTTATTCAATCATTTCTATCTCCACTATTTTTTTTTTAATATGGGCAAGATACAACCGATAATAATGTTACACCCCAATACCTGCCCAATGCCACTGAACTCCATTTCCCATTACATTCCATCACTGCATAGAATAGGAAGCTAAGAAAGAACCACAGAAGCAGGGCTGAAGTAGTGCTTGTTTAACAGCATCCTGCCTTTGCAGGGTTCAGTGAAGATAATATCAGACAACTGACCTCTCCAGAAGCTATTCATAAATAAACTGGAATAGGTATAAACAAAGATTAGATGGGTCTTAGGCCACCCTTTTAATCCTGTGGATTTAAAAACAAAACAAAATACGAGAAAAATAAACACTTCAAAACCGTCCATGATCTACCCGTGAAGCCGGTAGTGAAATAACCCAGAAGAGAACCCAATGTCAACAAACCAGGAAAGCAAATAAATGAGAAGAAACACTACATCCACATAGAGCAACAAAACTACACATTTTTCGAAATGTAGTTTAAAAATAGAAAGAGGAAACTCTTTTTACTAGTACTAAAATAAGAAATACATAAATAGCATAAAGTATACTATAATATAGTATAATACTTAAAATATAGAACTGATAATACTATTTTTCTCTTAAAGTTTAGGATGAAGAAGGAAAGTTCAAGAATAAAGACACAAGGGAATACAGGATCATTAAAAAGGTTAGATTTTAAGTTCTTAATACATCGCTGCTTATTTATTCCATCAGAATGCTGAAATACAAGGCCTTTTTAGGCTTCAAGGTCATGCTATCTTACAATTTTAAGTACTTAAAAATACCTACCTTTAGAAGAAATGATGCTCCATCCACTTCAGCTTTGCCCAAGAGCTGGCAAGTCAGGTCAAAATACTGCATTGGCTGGACATCACACAATTTGACTAAATTGAAGAAGGTGAAATATGAGTCGATGCCCAAATACGTAAAGCTTCTACCATTTTCTGGTCCTCAGCAGTGAAGTTAAAACACTTGCTTGCAGTACGAGGAATGATAGGAGCCCCCAAAGTTCCCTCAAATGTCAAAGATGCAAAGCCAGAGCTGGTGATACCTTGAGTCTCCTTTTTATATACTTGGATCTAAGAAAGTGGTAATGTAGAAAGCAGAACAAACAGGTTACTGATATAGAACCTAGGAATTGGGAACAGGAGACAATAAAATTTTGCCAGTACAGTTATTAGAGGACATAATCTTTAAATAACTAGCATATGAAATGATAAAAATCTACTGGGCTATATCAAAATCCTTAAGTACCATGTAAACTGTAAAACATTATGCAAAATTTATTTTTATTTTTTAAAGAGCTAGGTGGTAGTTCCCCTAATACTACTGGTGCACTTCTACTAACAAGACAATCATTAGCTTTTTTAAAGATATAATTTATAAAAAGAAAAAGGATAATAAGAAATAGTTACTTATGAATATTGTAGGGAAAACCAGAACACTCAAAATATAAGAGTCTGAAGTGGATAAAACAGAGCTAAGGCTAAGGTTTCATCAGTCTGACTGAGAGAACTCAGATAAGCCTTAAAAACATTGGCTTTCTGAATTTTGAGGCTCAGTTATTACGTGCACATGTAACATGACTGTTGCATTGTCATAAAGCAATCCTTTTGAACTTATGAAATGCCTTTTAAGTCTCCTGTAATACTGTGTGATATTAATAAATGTATATATATTTAAGGAAAATTGCAAAATGTATTCAACTGATAGATGCTTAAACTGTGATGTGTTAAAACTTATTTGATATAACTAAAGCAGTACATAGAGAAAAACTTATAGAAATAAGTGAATACTTTACAAAGGAATAATGGTTAAAAATCAGAAATTTAGGTCACCACCTCAAGAAGCTGCACAAAGAATATTATCTCAAATCCAAGGAAAGTAGAAGGGAAACACAGTCAAAGGTAGAGAAATAGAAACATAGAGAAAATCAAAGCTAAAAACTAGTTCTCTGAAGAGATTAACAAAAATAATAACCCTAGAAAATGGTTGATTTGGAGAAAAATAAATGAAACACAAATTATAATATTAAGGCTGAAAAAAGGATTTATCATTACAAATCCACCAAACATCTAAAAGATAAGCAACATGTGACCAAATTTCTACCAATAAAGGCAACAATTTGAATGAAATAATTTTTTCTACAAATTAAACCTGATAGAAAGAATAAAAAAAACTCATTTGTCTTAAAGAAATCTTAATTCATTAATATAATCTATCAATAAAGAAATCATCAAGCTCAGATAGCTTTACCAGTGCATTATTCCGAGCATTCAAGTAAGGAAAAAACCCAGGAATCTTGCATAAACTCTTCCAGAATTGATAAAGGGCACATTTCCTGTTTGCATGAGGCAGAAAAACTTTAATTTCAAAATTTGTCAAAGACTTTGTAGGAAAAGGAAATTACAGATCTAAACATGAAACAAGAAAACTGTAATAACTTTGAGGAAAACTTAGAAGCTATCTTCATAAAATGAGTAGACAAAGAGTTCTTAAACAAGAAATTACAAAAGTACTGACCATAAAATAAAAGTTAATAAAGTAGATGATATTAAAACAAAGAACTTCTGTTCATCCAAAGACACTGTTAAGAGGGTAAGTAGGCACTAACACAGAGTGAAAAAAATATCCACACATTATTTACTGCTGGGGTGGGGAGAGCGTGAATGGCAACCCTAGGTGAGGGTATGATGGAAGTTTCTAGAGTGTTAGATACATAAGCATGCTAATACTGTGGAAAGAGAGATGTTTATTCCACTTCAATTAAACAACAGACAAGAACTGTAAATATAGTCATCCATGAACACTGAGGTTAAGGGCACCAACCATCCATGTAACTGAAAATCCTCTTTTAACTTAACAGTCAGCCCTCTATCCTCATTTCAGCATCCATGGATTCAATTAACCATGGGATCTTGTTTACCAGTGAAAGAATCTGTGCATAAGTGGACCTGTGAAGTTTAAAACTGTGTTGTTCAAAGGTCAACTCTACTGTAGGAAAAAGCAATGTGTGAGAATCAGCTATTTTTTTTTTTTTTGAAATGTGGATAAGCCTATAAGATAGTGCTATAATAATAATCTTTCCAGTTCTCTTTAACCAAATGTTATCCACTATTCTTCTGTCCTCAGGAGAAAGGCATTAATAGAGCAAGAGAGTTATTTCCCACCATATCTAAGACCACTGATAGAATACACCCAGAGTACCTCACTCATTCATGACCATCAGTGATCACAAGAACCACAGATAAACCAAAGCATTAGAAGAAAAGACAGTAAAGATAGTGAAGGAGTTGCAGGGAAACTCATGTAACAAGAGCAAAATAACAAGGGACTAAAATGTTTAAAACTTAGGAGACTGAAAATATTAAAGCACTGAAAAGCTGATTATTAAAAAATCACATACGATCTAACAGTTTTGCCTTTTTACTAAAATTCTTTCACAGAATGCAGCTAGTCTGAATTGCAGCAGCTAACACTTCCGTAGACGGAGGTCAGGCAGTTTGTTCAAACGGGTGGTTCAAAGGTTTCCTAATATAAATATTTGAAGTCTGATCTTATTTACATTTCTTATCTCTTGAAATGCCTGAAGTCATGTTCTAACAAAGCAATCACATTTATTAGTGTTAAATAGTTTCAGTGAGCAATACTGAGTTCTCTTCAAACAAATGTAATTTCTAAAAGTATGAGTTATACCTTCAGCCTGTGAAAGCGAACGATATCTCCATTTTTATAAATCATTGGAAGGGCTTCATAATTTCCGCTAAAGAACAGGCAGGTTAGCTTTACATTTGTCTGGTCCACAATTGTTACAACTGAGCAATAATCTGGAAAACACAAAAATATTTTACCTGACTTTTCATATTTCAAAGTATCTAATAAAATAAGAATAATACTGAGTTCAAAACATCAAACTTTATTCCTCCCTTTAGTCTTCTAAGAATAGGTTCAAAAATAAACAAATTTTCTTCTCTCTTGAAATACACTGCCAAATTATTTTGCAAAAATATTTCACAAAAATTCATTTTAGAAAGTTTAATAAAACAAAAATAAAAACCCTACTTAATGTAAACTGTCTGAAGGTAAAATAATATTTTTATTACCTAAAATTTAAAAACTGTAAAACAGATAAAATATTTAAATAACATAATTTATAAACACAATTAGAGTAAAAACAAACAAAAAATACCAGAAGATATTTGTAGTTAATATGATTAAGAGTGAACATAGTGCAAAAAGACACTGGTTATAAACCCCAGGGTTTTACAGTGAATATGAAGTTCAAATGAACAATTCATAGAAAACTATATAATACCAAATTAAAAGGAAAAGCGATGATCTGTTATTAATACTTACAAAAGGTTATACATCAGAACAAGAGGGGTATTTTATACAATTTAAACTGGCAAAAGAAAAAAAAAAACTAACCAAATTTAATGATAGTTGGGCTGTCACGAAAACAAGTAACTTCAAACTGGTGGTAGCAAAAACTATAATAGATGTTATCATTTAAAGTACATGTTTCAGAAAAATGAACACTGAGAATATGTGTTGATTTCCTTCCTTCTCAATACTATACTCATGATAGTACAGACAGAGGAAAAGATAAACCCAAAACAGTGAAGGGAGAGGAAAGGTGAGGAGAGGAGAGTGAAGGAGATGGAAAAAATATATCAACATTATTTCAGGAAGTTGGGAAAGTAAATGGTTAAGGGATCAGATGGACAGAAAGGATACAAACAGAAAATACTCTGACACAGCTACAGCAAAGACAGGAGCCTTTGGGATTAAGACATTGAAAAACAGCTAAAATTAGGGCTAATGAAAAGTTTACTCATCGAACAACTGCTTCAATGATCACCCATCTTAACCTTCCCTTGAAGATGATTTCAGGTAGGCAGGTAGGATATCTCAGTCTCTAACTGCACCTCTTCGTGGAACACAGACTGCTTTCCAAGGAAGTTTCACTGATAGATAAGAAGTGGTAAGGCTTCTGATGAGGATGTTAGCACCCAGAATAAACTCTCTGCATTATCACATTTAAGTCGTGAAGTTGCTCAGTCGTGTCTGACTCTTTGAGACCCTGTAGACTGTAGCCCACCAGGCTCCTCAGCCCATGGGATTCTCTAGGCAAGAATACTGGAATGGGTTGCCATTTCCATCTTCAGGGGATCTTCCTGACCCAGGGATCGAACCCAGGTCTCCCGCATTGCAGGCAGACGCTTTAACCTCTGAGCCACCAGGGAAGCCCATTAGGAGATCTATAACCAGATAGAATGCTGTCTTCCCAACCACCTTAGACCGACACTTTCAATGTGCCCCGTGTGAGTACTATTTGTCTCCTATTAGATTTGTCTCTTATGAGAAGTTTGAACATTATAAGATTTCCCATTTAAAAAAGAGATCATGTTGAAAAAACAAACTCTTCATATACAAAGCAAAGGAAACAAATGTCTAAAACAAATGTCAAAAATCTAAAATAAATGATACCTATGTTTGTAAATGTAAAAATAAGACACAGAACAAAAATAGAAGAAAAGGAAGAAGAACACCAGGAGGGGGAAGGGAGAAGGAGATGGATGAGAACAGAGGAGTACAGAGAAAGGGGAAAGAATGGGGAAGTGGGGAGACAGGACTGGAGGGAAAGAAGAAAAACAGAAACCAGATTCTGTGACTCAGAGAACATAAAAAACTTTAAAAACAAAACCTTAACGAGCAACTTTAAAAACAAAACCTTAACAAGCATCTTCAAAAACAGTGAAAATATATCATAGCCTCATCTCTTGATGAAGAGGGTCTATTGGACCCAGTTTTTAGTTTTGGAGTTTCCTTTGTCAGTAGTTTTATCTATTTGTAAGGAGTGTTATTTAGCGACATTTTTTCTCTTAGCAGTCTTCCAAAGATTAAAGGTAAATTCACTTATTTTTTAATAGAATAAAACACATTCTTTTTTAATAGAATAAAACATATTCTTGCTTGTTATGACCATATGGCTCTTTTTACCCTTTTATAAATCTAAGATCTATTATGGACTTTTTAATCATGTATTTTCCTTTATCTTGAAATATTTTTCAACTTCATTCTCCTATTATTTCATCATTATTCCTACCTATGTTTTTTTTAAACTAAATTAATATTAAAATGGGAAAACGAGAGACTTGCTTAGGAGAAAGATGCAAGAGTGTAATGAGTCATCCCTGGTGCACTGCACCGCTCAATGTGCTATAACACCTTTCAAGATGATATAAAAAAACAAGTTTGAAACGATCTTTGCAATTTCTTCTTCTGCTTTAAGAATTCAGTTAAGAATTCAGAACTGAAATTTTCTGCCAATGGCCATAGAGAAGAAAATCGATAGAATTCCTTTAACCATTATTAGATGAAGCAGAAGCTGGATGCAAAGACAGGCAATAGCACATTAGATTCTATGGATAATGAGTAATGTACTTTGAATAAAACACAACTGATCTGAAGGTTTTAAGTTTCATGTCATTTCATGACAAACAAAGCATAAGGGCAAAGAGATCACTAGTCTAGTGAAATCTAATTCAGGTACACAAAGATCAAACTCAGTATCTTTACATTTTTGTTTCCTGACAGCTTCTGCAAAATCATGTATCACAGATTTATTTGTACTAGAATACACAAACTCACATTTCATATTTATATCAAAGAACTAGTTACTACTTGTACTTATAGTGTTATTTTAAGTTGCAGTGATTCTAAATTACTCCTCTCATTTTAAATGCTTCACAATGAGCCACTTTGGTAAATTGGGAATACAATACATCAACAAAATTGCAAATTTAGCAGGCATAAATAACAGTAGTTGAATCTAAATGTTAGCCAGGATGAACTGACAGAGCCCAGTCTTTGAGGCATATACATGATACTGAAGAATGGAATAAGTGAAAAACAAAACAAAACTGGGGTGTGGTTAAAAAAAAATCAGGCTTAACCTAAATTTCAGAAGGTTTTGTTTTTCCTGGAAAATGCAGCCTTCCCATAGATAACTTGATAGTTGCAAAGGACTCTATATGACACTCTGAGAAACAGTGTGGAAACCCATTGCCCAAAGGGTCTAATACAGGGTCACTATTAGCTTTTGTAGTATCTTTGTGCAAATTAGAAAAAGACTCCTCTTTCTCAAATAGAAATACTCTACAACCTAACTAGCTTTAAGAGGAACTTTACTGAGCCCAAGAGAGTAGCAGTCTTGGCACACATTTACATTCTGGCCTTTCTATCCAATGCTTTGGTCACTGGATGTAAAGAGCTGACTCCCTGGAAAAGACTGTGATGCTGGGAAATATTGAGGGCAGGAGGAGAAGGGGTCAACAAAGGATGAGATGGTTGAATGGTTCAATGGACAGGAGTATGAGCAAGAGACAGTGAGATATCCAGGAGATAGTGAAGGACAGGGAAGCCTGGTGTGCTGCAGTCCATGGGGTCACAAACAGTTGGACATGACTTAGTGACTGAACAACTTTCTATCCAAACCTTCAGAAACAGGGACACTTGTACATGTGACACCTGCGATGCACACCTTCCTTCTCTAGGTCCTTCCTCCTCCCCACTCCCCTTGAAGAGTCTGTCAGGTTTGGAGTCAGGTAGGAATGGACTGCCAAGAGAGAAAGAAGTGACCTTGAGATTGCCCAAAGAACAACACAACGGTTGTGTGTGCCAGGGTGTGCAGATACATACTCAGAATTCTAAGTGGGTAAAAGGAATGGCTCCACAGACTGCTATAGATTTTTGTAGCAGAGGGCATTCCCAAGTGGCAGCCGAACTTGGCCTGAAATCTACACAGCTGTGTTTTCATCTTAGCGACTCCATATGGATGAAAAAGGCATCTCCTTAGACAGTGCACACCTGTGCATTGCACACGAGCTATCACATGCCAAATCCCTGTTCTTTGCTTTCTTTCTCTTTCATTGGAAGTACTACCAATGGCTTTTCACAAGTGTAAGCCAAATAGATCTACCTAGTGCTCAAATCCTTTTATAAAAATAAGGTTTTATTAACAGAGAAAAAAGAGAATCTTCCATAGAGCAAAGGTTTCCTTGAAAGCAAAGCAAAACAAAACAAAACAAAACCCTATACTATATACATATATACAGTGATAAAATACTGACATCTGTAAGCATATAAAACTTAGTTCAGTAAGGACCTAAATATTATGGAACAGCAGAATCACCATAGATACTAACTATAGGTCAATGACAAAGCTCTCTAGAACATAAATCTCCTTAGGAATTCCCTCCACCACCACAGAATGTTGAGTATTTCAGTGGTGGTTAGCAGTTTGCATTTCAGCAGCAAGGAACTCTACTTGGGTCTCTGCTCTTTTTCCAATCCATTAAAAAACAAATTAGTACATAAGATAATCTGAATTTTATTGAGTGTCTACGTAATGCTAGGCATATATATATGTACTAGTCAGGAAGACTACTAAATGAGCAGAGCATGGCACTTTCTCTTATGAAGTTTACAATTTCCTTACATTGACTTACATCTTTAAACACTAATGCTGTGATCTCAGTTTGTGTGTTATTTTATATGTGAACATTTGCTAGTGTATAGAGTTTATACTCTCTGTATATGTAATGATTCGTCACAAAACTCTGTATATGTAAGGATTCATCACCGCAAAACTAATGATCCAGATGACATTTTCTAGAATAACTGGAAACTGACATTTAAGCTTGACACTGGATAAACAGACAGACTTAAGATGGCCCTGGATCCTTGGTGAGCAGTAAAATAAGCATTCATATTTCAGAAAAGTGGTGAAAACAAAAACTTTTCATACATTTCATACTCAGCTTTGGAGTTCAAACATAAGAGACCTTAAAATAAATTTCAAACCATGACTGAAGCTTAACCAGAGTCTGAAATTATGTTTAACATTAAAGGATATACACTTTGATAAAAGATATTTATAGTCCTAAATATAGTTTGAGTTATCAAATAATAATAATAATAATAATGTGCAAAATAAAATGTCAACATTCCAAATTAATTTATGAAATGGAATAATGTATTTGATGTTGAAACTGAAACTCAATACTCTGGCCACCTGATGAGAAGAGCTGACTCATGTGAAAAGACCCTGATGCTGGAAAACATTGAGGGCAGGAGAAGGGGACAACAGAGGATGAGATGGCTGGATGGCATCACCGACTTGATGGACATGGGTTTGGGTAGACTCCGGGAGTTGGTGATGGACGGGGAGGCCTGGCGTGCTGCGGTTCATGGGGTCACAAAGAGTCGGACACGACTGAGCAAATGAACTGAACTGAATGTATTTGACTTCTCAGACAGAAAACAAAACAAAACCACAGTACCTGTGTTATGCAAGGCATCTTATTCCCAGGCCTAAAAATGGGGGTGGGGGTGGGGAGGGAATTATGTTAATTAGCAGTCAGTAACTGCTGAGGGCTTACTAAATACCAGGTTTCTGCTAAACAATTTATATGAATTGTCTCCCTAAATTTTTAGATAGTTGTATACTGCAATTAACAAACAAGAGAACTTAAGTTTCTTAAAAGGTCTAGGTAAGATATCCAAGTATGAAAGTCACATGTAGCTTCAGTTTAGTTCAGTTCCATCACTCAGTTGTGTCCGACTCTTTGCAACCCCATGAATCGCAGCACACCAGGCATAACTGATTCTTGTGTTTCTATATTTGACCAGAAAACTGTACGTCTCCATAGTACGTGTTTTTCAAACATAAACAGTAATTTCAAAGAAAGTAAAATATTATGCTAAAAACTGTGATGGAGGCTTGAGAATTTTTCTGAATAGGAAAAATTATACTGTATCTTAACACTATATTATCTACCATTTCATGCATCTCCTATTAAATAATTCATTACTAAAGAATTAACATATAATTCATTATAATGTAACTTCCTTCACCTATAAATTTACTCCAGAAATAGACCTCACAGACATCATAGAAAAACCCTATAAAAATTTATTATGATGCTGCTTGAACTTATTTTTACATTCTTTGCAACAATTATTTTTTGACTCATAAGTTAAAAAAAGAAACAGAGACAAAAAAGAGCATCTTCTGAGGTACTGAACAAGAGTTAAATCCTAGTGAAAAGACAAAGGCAGTAAAAGAAGATATACGGTTAAGTGTGAGGCTACTTAAGAGAGGTATTTTGAGTGGTTAGAAGAAAAAGAAGAGAGCACAGTATTATGAATTAGGAGCTGGCAAACTATGGCCGGATCACCAATTTCCAGTCATGAGAGCTTAGGATGATAAAAGCATCAGTAACAGGGTTTGATGAAGGAGTGGAAACACTCTGCTCATTGTCAAATTAGATAATAGGTTAAGAAAGTTTCTTATTTAAATAAGGACTTAGCTGTGGGAAGACACTCAATGTGTCTTGAAACAGATCACATATATTTATTGTGTAATGAATGACATATGTGAACACAGCAAATATTTTTCAGAATAGTGATTATATATAGATTTCTAAAGTGTGCCAGAAGCAGAAATTCTTTAACCAGAGAACACAGACAACAGGCTTCCAGATTTAGTACTAAGTCTTTACAGTTCACAGATTCCATAATACATAGTAGTTGACCAACCATCTTTACTAAATTAATGCATGTCATTGTGTGTTCAGTTGTTCAGTTGTGTCTGACTCTTTGCAGGACCTGCCCGGCTCCTCTGCCCATGGAATTTTCCAGACAAACATACTGGAGTGGGGTGCCATGTCCTATTCCAAGGGATCTTCCTGACCCAGAGCTTGAACCCGAGTCTCTGGCAATGTCTCTCCCACATTGGCAGGCGATTCATTACCACTAGTGCTACCTGGGAAGCACCACCTACAGTGAATATATGTATTCTTGTGTTTTATACTTATTTTACAAGTATAAATTCTGCCTCTGAAGATTCCTGCAGACACTGAAAATCATTTAGCCTCTTTATGCCTCAATTTCTCTATTTGAAAAATGGGCGAAATTAGTATTCACCTCATATGATTGCTAAAATTAAATATGTAATCACATGTAAAGTGCTTAAAACTACACCTAGAACATGGCTAAATGGTATATACAAGAGCTGGTCAGTGGTGGTGATCGTGGTGGTACAGCAGCAGCAAAAGCAGCATGTCTATTACTGTTAATAAACTGTAACATTCTTATCTAATGAACTTAGATATACTCTTAGCATCTGCCTTAACAAAGAACCTAAAGACACTGCCAATATACATTATCAAACTGATTGCAGTTGGTACATGAAAAGTACAGATGTAAGAGATTGCAAAGAATTCTAATTTGAATTTCCACTGGAATTTCAAATAGTGGCTTTCAGATATTCATCAATCAACCTTCCACAGAGAAATATCTTATAGTTAACAAGATAATCTGGTTCTCAAGTGAAATATCACTTGGAACACAAAGAGTTTCTGAGAAGCTGTAAGGTGGAAAATAACATTAACCACTTATTCAAAAATTAAAATGTTGAAGATAATACAGAACTGCTAAAGAGATAAGAGAATCCTGCTACTTTTATTATGTGTTAAAGATAAAAATACTTTCAAAAAATGTGAAACAATACCACACTCCATGTTTTTAGAAAACATATTTTTCATTAAAAATGTTATTTATGTTTACATGTAATAGGCTATTTTTGGTTTAAATGAATTATTAAATGTTAGTCTTTCACTTTTAATTTCTAGTATGTTTAAATATCTGTAACTGTGACCCATAAAAAATATAAGCTCCTTGAGATCCTGATAATTTTTAGGATAATAGAAAACTTAAAAACCACTGATTTAGGGCATCAACAATATTATACTCTTTGAAAGTGAAAATTCACAAAGTACTACATTTTATATAGAAAACTACAGAGACAAGGCCCTTGCAATTCTACCATAATCAAATTGCAAAGATATAGATGTATACTTATGGCTAATTCATGCTGATGTATGGCAGAAACCAATGAAACACTGTAAACCAATTATCTTCTAATTAACAATAAATAAATTTCTTAAAATCGCAAAAAAATAAGAATTGGCCCTAACCCTTCCTAGTTGCTAATCTCTAAACTTGACTCCACAGAACAAGTTTCAGCAAACAAAAATCAGAGTACATTAAAAAGGGTTCCATGTCAAGTAATTCCAAGTAAAATAAGCTAAAAATAGAGTTAAACAAGTTTCTTTCTTAAAACTTTTCAGAGGTGACAACGTGCTAATAATGCATCGTGAACCTCAAGAGCCATATACAGTAGGCAAAATTTACCACTTTTTCATAGAATGTTTCACAGAATTGGCATTTCTTCCACTGAAAATGCTTTGCTAAAAGTGTACGAAGATTAGATCTGCAAGTTATTTTAAGGGAAGTATTACTGAGAAAATGGAGAATTTACAGACTCACTTGATGAAGAGGGAGACACCTTTCAGGATTGCAGTTTACTGTTGTCTTGGGATATTCTCTTTAGCAGTTCCCACCTCTCCATTATCTACTTATCTCCTGGCTATCCACTGTTTTACACTTTTGTCTCTTCTTTTTTGCCTTCTTATCTCCCTCTTTGTTGTTACTTACAAGAAAACAATTTAAAATAAAAATTTAAAAAGTAAAATTTCATTTTGATGCTTCTTGATATCAAACCAATTGCTACATTGACTTCTCCTAATCCTCCAAAAGGGATGTCAAAAGGCTGTCCTTATGTGCCCATAAAATGAATATAGGGCAACTGCCACATTGAAGAATATTTCCAAATTTACATAAACTATAAAACTAAGTAACCAAAATAACCTAGACAGTGTGTTGGAAAGCAGAGATACTACTCTGCTGACAAAGGTCCATATAGTCAAGGCTATGGTCTTCCCAGTGGTCATGCACATGTGTGAGAGCTGGACTGTAAAGAAGCAAAGCACCAAAGAATCGATGCATTGGAACTATAGTGCTGGTGAAGACTCCTCAGAGTCCCTTAACAGCAAGGAGATCAAACCAATCATTCTTAAAGGAAATCAACAATGAATACTCTTGGAAAGACTGATGCTCAAGCTCAAGCGCCAGTATTTTGGTCATCCAATACCAACAGCCAACTCATTGGAAAAGTCTCTGATGCTTGGAAAGATTGAGGGTAGAAGAGGGTGTCAAGGATGAGATAGCTGGATAGCGTCACTGTGCAATGGACATGAGCTTGGGCAAACTCTATGAGATGGTGAGGGACAGGGAGGCCTGGCATGCTGCAGTCCATGGGTCTCAAAGAATCAGACACGACTGGACGACTGAACAACAAAAACAACCAAAATAAACTCTGAAACAACTGAGTGAACTAAAACCCAGGGAAATATGTAACCTGATAACTTGTCCCTAATAATATAACTAGCAATCTTCTTGGCAAAAGCTTAAAGACCATCAGAAAAGTTTAAGATTCAGTTTCCATCTTCTTTATCTTCTTTAAAGTTTATCTTCTTCCATCTTCTTTAAAGTTTATAGAACTTTTTTTAGTATTTCCTATGCAAATGAGTATTTTCAAGCAATAAAGTGATAAAGCTTTTCATTTTTTGAATATCCAATAGTATTATAGTATTTGATTTTATATTATTATGGATAGACAAAAACATATTCATAAACTTGCACTACATATAATGGATTTAAGTGGATCAACATGAACAAAACCCTCATACATTTCATTTCATGTAACAGTTTCCCCCTACAAAAAAGAACCACATATAAACACTAAACTCTAGTTGATAATGACATACATCCTAAAATATTTAGGGATAATGTGTACTGATATCTTCAACTTACTCTGAAAAGGATCAAAAAAGAAATTAACTAATGGGACTCACCAACAATGGTCAGTATATGTGGGTGTTCATTGCATAATTCCTTCAAATATTTTGTATATTTAAATATTTTTATTAAAATGCTGAGAAAAACAAGTAGTTTTTAAATATTTCCTGTACAACAGTATTTTCATTAGTTCTTTGACTAAACCACCTTTATAGAATCTTTTGACCTGTTAAATTCTCAAAAAATCCTGAATTAGGTATATCAGAAATTAAAAGGTATTAATAAACTTATCTCAAAAGTACCAAGAATGAAAGAAAATAGTTCAACAGTATTATGGAAGATAATAAACAAATCAATAAACCATAATTTTGATCTTTCTTCTTTTTCAATTTTAAGTGTTTTCTTATTATAATGCTATATGAATCTTATTTCAGTTATAGAAGGTGATTGTGGGTGATGATATCAGTCTCTCAAAAGTATCATATGTACTGGGAAATTGAGAGGAGTTGAGAAGCCTGAAGAGTCTGCTAAAACTGATGGACAGCTGTTGAGCTTTTGGTAGGGAGTAGGGTATACATATTTGTTTATGACTAAATGATCAAAATTGTTTTTAGTGGTAACAGAAATTCATGTGTACTTCTAAGTTCTTATTCTGTTGCTGGTACATGGTTCCATTAACCCTTTGCTTTAAATCTAATTTATATAATGCACTTCCCTGGTGGCTCAGATGGTAAAGCGTCTGTCTACAATGCAGGAGACCTGGGTTCGATCCGCGGGTCAGGAAGATCCCCTGGAGAAGGGAATGGCAATCCACTCCAGTACTCTTGCCTGGAGAATCCCATGGATTTCTCTGTCCATGGGGTTGCAAAGAGTCGGACACGACTGAGCGACTTCATTTACTTATTCAACAACAAATCTTTCAAATATTTAGCATAAAATATGAGCTTTCTTATCATGAAATTTCTGCAGAGAATATGTATTTGGTTTATCACTCCACCCTAAAAATCAAATTCTCTGGTTTTCAACTGGTAATAACATCCAGGTATACACACAAATTCTATGAAGTCCTGATACTGTTTTCCAAGTAAAGCAAATTTTTTCAAATTTCTAAAAGTAAAAAACTAAAAATATAAAAAAAATTGTAAGAAATAATCCAAGGCATAAGTTAATTTTCATTGGTTTTTCTATTTCAAACTTTTTAAAAAAAATCCTTCTCATTTTTTAATGAAAAAAATTTTTTTTGAATGTGTTTTCACTCAAACAGGAGATGGGAAGGTGAGGTTATCAAACAACTCTCAGAAAGTTGGAAGTTTATGAAGAAACCTGAAAAACAATCTACGTTTAAGCCATTTGGGTAGAAGTTATACATTTTAGCAGAATGTGTCTTGTTTCAAAAACAACTTTGCTCTCAAACTTATACTATACATTCAAAGGTAACATTAATATATCCATGTGTTGTAAGTCATTTTAGTTCCGTCTGACTTTTTGCAACCCAATGGACTATAGCCTACTAGGCTCCTCTGTACATGAGATCCACCAGACAAGAATACTGGAATGGGTTGCCAAGCCCTTCATCAGGGAATCTTCCCAAACCTAGGTCTCCTGCACCGCGGGCAATGTTCTTCAAAACATCATCTACTGGCTACAAAACAAGCTCTCTAGAAGAGCATAACTAAACATGAGGAGGTTGTTCTCAGACTCTCCTAAGGTTATCTACAAAAATTATGAGGCGTTTCAAACAAAAATTTTATGTATTTTGGTGTTTAGATATGTACAGAGTTAGAAACAAAACTAAGATCCAAGAAATAGGCATTAAAAAAAAATCTGTCCAATAATTACAATAAAGTAGCAATACAAATGAAATATTAAATAGCTTTCAGGTTCTTCCAAAAATTACCATTAGATTCCTAACATAACTGGAAACCAAGCTACTCATTTTAACAAATACTAACAGGGCAAATGGTCAAACAAGTGTTCCACCAAACAAATAATCCTTCAATAATGACTACCTAAAATAATAAAAAGTTACTTTCCCCATGCCTCATTTTTGACTCCCAAATGAATAAAAAAAAAAAAAAATCAAAACTGTGAAGTCACAGTCAACCTAGAACTTTGTATTTTAATAACAGAGTTACAAAACAAAGGTTCAGTTCAGTTTAGTTGCTGTCGTGCCCGACTCTTTTCAACACCATGAACCACAGCTCACCAGGCCTCCCTGTCTATCACCAACTCCCAGAGTTTACTCAGACTCATGTCCGTTGAGTTGGTAATGCCATCCAATCATCTCATTCTCTGTAGGCCCCTTCTCTTCCTGCCCTCAATCTTTCCCAGCATCACGGTCTTTTCAAATGAGTCAGCTCTTCGCATCAGGGGGTCAAAGTATTGGAGTTTCAGCTTCAACATCAGTCCTTCCAATGAACACCCAGGACTGATCTCCTTTAGGATGGACTGGTTGGATATCCTTGCAGTCCAACAGACTCTCAAGAGTCTTCTCCAACACCACAGTTCAAAAGCATAAATTCTTCAGCACTCAGCTTTCTTTATAGTCCAACTCTTTGGAAAAACCATAGCCTTGACTAGACAGACCTTTGTTGGCAAAGTAATGTCTCTGCTTTTTAATATGCTATCTAGGTTGGTCATAACTTCCTTCCAAAGAGTAAGTGTCTTTTAATTTCATGGCTGCAATCACCATCTACAGTGATTGTGGAGCCCAGAAAAATAAAGTCAGCCACTGTTTCCACTGTTTCCCCATCTATTTGCCATGAAGTGATGGGACCAGATGCCATGATCTTCGTTTTCTGAATATTGAGCTTT